>VYZW01017060.1:1617-32251 GCA_013401315.1 Balaeniceps rex
CCAAGAACCAATACTTATACATTCATTTTAAACCATGCTTTGTATAACTGTGCAAATCTACCAATCTCAACTTAATTTCTCACATGGAAAGTTTTCCTCTATATAATATTTTTCCTATACCTTGAGGAGATGAAGTAACACAAAGCTTTTCATTGAATAAGATCAGGAACTATCTTTGGTTGCTTTCCAGGGTNTTTTCTTTCTTTATTAATACTGTTTCCTATTAATAATAATGATGATTTACATTCATATAGTCCTTTCTCTTATGCAGTCCTAATGTACTTTACAAACTATATATTAGAATCACTTTATCCTGCACTAAATTTTATCCACATCTCAGCTGAAACATAACTATCTAGAAACATTCTGCAACACCTTCACAGCAGTTTAAAACAGAAGACATCAACATATTAAGGTGAAAATGCAAGAATAAGTTTTCAAATATACACAATCGAAGTAGCTAAATTAGAATAATAGTTAGTACATTACCTTACTCTTACAGAGAGAACCAAGGAAAATTTATTAATCAATAATAGGCAGAAGCTTTCCTTTTATTTGACATTTTACTTTTATAGCTTATCATTCATTAAACAGATCATTGTTTAAGAACAAACATTTACCACTCATTTATAAGATATCATACTTATTTCTTGCTTTAAGCTTAGAAAATTATTATGGCATTAAGATACTGCCTTATGGTAACTTTGAAGATACTGACTCATTCTGGCAACAACGGTACAGCACTGGTTCTAGAACAAACCCAGCTTTCAACTTTTAGAATTGGGGTGGCAAGCACATCTTGTTTCCATCAGCATCTCCCTAATTCTAAGATCAGAATAAGTGGATATTTATTTAATACTAAATTAATACCTATAGTCCTGGATCATACAGTGCCTACTTATGTACCTGTATAAAGCTACATCATCTTCACTTGCAGCACCAAACTGTATATATTATGGAAACTCAGTTTCTTACTAGCTTGCTTACTTCTAACTGGTGAAGAATCCAAATCAGTTGTAATACTGACATAGTATTAATAAAAATCAATGAAGTTCACCACCTGAAAAAGCAGCTATAACAATTTGCTCTTCTATCTTAAAAACACACAATCTTTTACATAAAATAATCTTAAAATATTGGAGTATTTCTTAAAATTATTCAGTATGTCAACTCAAAAGAAGAGAAAAAATCTTACTTCAAAAACCATCATCCAGAAAAATTACAATCAACACAATTTTTTTCTACTTTCTACTGTGTGCAATACTATGGCTTAATAGCACCTATCCATTGACTGTTCTAAATTTATCTTTTATTTCTGTATCTATCTACATGTACAGCTATACTAGAAATGGTTCAATGAACAGAGTGTGCAGTATATGGCAAAGGCTCTTCTAAGTCATTATTTACCTGCACAACTTTGATTGATAGCTCAAAGCCCTTTTACTACAGAGTGTTCTTTTTCTTTTAGCACTGATTTCCCCAATATGACTACAGAGTCTCTTTCATTAGAGGCTTTTAGAAGCAGATTAGACAAACAGTTATCAGAAAGTTTTTTGTACAATTCATCCTATATTGGAGCAGAGGAATGAACTCGGTGACCTTCAAGGTCCCTTCATCCTACATGCTAGGCTTTTACAAAAGTTAACAACAAAGTCAAATGTTACAGATGACTCTGACAACTTTGGGCATGAACCAATGCCATGTCATATCAATGATAGCTTTTTCAATCAAATGCAAACTATATAGGATTAGGCAACACAACAGTGATTATTCTAATACATATTTTTACAGTTTTTTATATCTTTTATCATTATAGCATAAGTTTTCAAAGAGATGATGACAATAGATATTGTAAATACATTTAAAAATATATTTGGACACATACATACATTACAGAGTATCAGACAGCAATGTGTAATCTAAGTTGTCAAATGTGTTTTGAAAGCTATGTTTATAGCCCTGAGAGCTGCTCAGTAATTTGTTGAAGGGCAGACATCTGGATCATTATAGTATCTGTACGAACAAAAAATAGACAGTTGATTTCACAGCCATTTTTGACCTCTGAATAATTTCAATCTGATTATGCAAAAACTCTTCCCCAAGCAGACAACAGCATTGTACCCATGTCAAATATTGTAGGCAGTCAATGTATGGCTGCTGAATAAGTGATTCAGTCCTTACAGAATTGGTATTTAGATCTGGCACCTGTTTTTCTTGGCTTCTTTCTCTGCTGACTCTGCCAGCTTCTTAATCTACCTCCCTTTCTTTCTCTTACATGCATAGACATTTTTACTTTGCCTCTCAATTTTCTGCAGCAAGCAACACATTAACCTGTCTACTTTTCTGTGATCGTGTTTTTTTCAGATGCTGTGTGCAAGTCATTCTATAATTCCAACGAGGATGTTTCAAGTTTCAGCATATTGTTCGATTTTGGTTCCCCCTGCCATTGGTCTATACACAAAGGACTGTGAGACAAAATACGGAAAGATCTGAATTCACTATAAAAGGTAGAATACTTGGGTATCAATAGGATTTTTTCCTCCCAAGTGCATATTCGTTAAACATATGGTTAAAAAAGTGTTAGGAGACCGTAAAAGACATTCAAAACCTACAGCTTCAAAACTAGAAAGGCTGCAGAGTCATCAAAAGGCTTGTTGATTGTAGGTTTCTAACAGGGTTTTCACAGCCATTTCATCACTTCCTTCTCTTTAATTTAAAGAAAATAAGGGCCATTTCATCTATATGTATCCTCAGAACCAAAACAGCTATCAAACTTAGACACGCCGGCTGCCTAAACATCTATAGACAATGCCAAATCTATCCATGGTACAGAACAATATGAGGTAATGCAACTCAATATAGTGTAACGACTGCTTAAAACTGCCCAGAATCCAGCAATTTCCTCTGTAACCTAAACAGCTTCAGGCACAGTAGTTCAAAATGTAAACACATTGATAGTGGCCAAGGTCAGAGACAAAACACAGGACTAAAAGTCCCTCATCCCTCACCCTGAAAGGCATTTCTAATGTTAATCCAGAATTCTAATTAGGTAGCCTGACAAAATACCCCCACTCAAATAACCACTTAAGGTCACTAAATTGAATACATTCCAGCCACCATGTGGAACAACTCTAATCATATGGCAGCTGTATTCACTGTTCACTTTAGTATTACCAAGCAAAATATTTGCATGCAATGTAAACAGAAAGAAAAGACAGTTCAAAATTAAGTCCTTGGAAATGGAAAACAGAAGAACAATTAGTAATGACCATTATGACCAACATTTTCTACACAGACGTACATGCAGGCGGCTCACAGAAATGAGTAGATGAGCTGAAGCCACGTTTTTGGGAGGAATTTTGGAGAGGGTTGAGGGACTCCTTCCCATAATAATGAGAGGATGGAACAGAATTTCTAGAGGTATCTCTTTTGCAAGGATATTATGTAATGATTATCCCAATGCTATTAAGCTCTTCTTGTCACCACCAGTGGCAACAAAAAGGTGCTTTGAGCAAAACAAATCTTAAGAGACTAAGGGAGGTGACTCTAATGACTTATTTTATTGCTACTCATCTGACATTGATTCAAGAAAGGTCACAAAACTCTTGAAAACATGCATTAGGTTCTGTGGAAACTTTTGATCGTGTCAGGGTGAAAATTAAAGGAAATCTTGACCTTTCTGACTCTTTTAGAGACTTCAGAAAATTATTATCTCCTCGTTTCTTTGTATGCCTGTCTCCTGGACTCTTATCCACAGAAAAAAGCCAACAAATTCATAATTACTAGTGGTATAAAGACTATATTTTCCTATTTTTACCTGTAGTATTGATACAACTTCACCTAATCAGTCACTTACCCCTTTGACTTTCACAAGTCCCTTCCAACTTATAGCATATTACTGAATCCTGAAGTACAAGGCCTGTTGAGCCAATTACATCATCTTCTACTGGGCTGCTCAACTAACCACCACTACTTTTCCATGTGCAAATAAAGGAGGTTTTTTCATTGTTTCAACACTTTCTAACCTTGTGCTTCTTTCTCTTATTTAAAGAAGTTGATCTTCATTAGTTTAAAACTTAATGACATTTGAAATGCCATGCCATTCACTTTCAGCTCTGAAAGTAAAATAGCAGGGTTGACTTTGGGAATTCCATCAAAATCCAATAATCCAACTCTTACATTCTGTGTTTGTTCTGTTACTCAGCATATGAGGGAAGAGAGCCTCCAAAGGTGTCAACCACATGTAGTAAAGATATGCTTTCCCTCCTGTCCTTCCCCAAGTAAAATGAACTTGTACTCTTAACCCAGCAACATTTGTCTCTGTGTGACCAGTACCCCCTGCTCCTGACCCCTGGTAATATTCTGCCAAGGATCCCCAAAAGAACCTGTCTGTCTCTGTAATGTCGGTTAACACTGTGTATCTGTGTGTCACACCTCATCTTTGAACACTGTGGACCATAAATTCCAGCATTTCATAGAACATTTTACAATCGTTAGGACATGCTTTTAGAGAAAAGTAGAACAACAGAAGAGGTTAGTAAGAGAGGAGAATCAAGCAGGCACATAGGTCATTTGGCATGACAGTCTTAACAGTTTTCTTCCATCTGCCAAGATGGCAGTTAAATACAATAAAGTTAATCCCTGACGGCATATCTCAGCAAAAATTTCCAGAGTTTTTTCATTCCATTTAATAAAAAAATTTTTAAGAGTCATGTCATTATTTCTTACTCTCCAAATGAGTTATACACTGACCTTTACTGACTATGAGCAATCCTAGTAACATTTCATTTCAAATGCTTTCAGAATATTTATTTTATTTTCCAGCACTAACTTTTCCTATTTTTGCTACTGGATATAACATTACAGAAAATGAAATAAGTAAAAATAATATGCAGAGAATTCTCTTTGAGAAGTCAAATCATATTCAGAAGCCCATTCCCAAGAGAAATAGCTTTGAATTCAGAGGAGAATTGTTATTCTCTTCAAATCTTTCTTTTCTGTCTTACGTATATTCCCACCACTCTTGCAATTCCATAAACTATGGACTGAAATTACATTTGCCTTTCATAGACAATACACTATGAGAAAGAGAGAAGGATCATAATTCTCTTGCTGTTTCCATGTTGTGATTTCTTCATTATGATCTCTGTAACTCTATCACCTGTTATTTAATAAATAACAAGATTAATTAATGATGAGACCAGGCTGTTTCACCTTGGCTAACATTCACAGACCAATATGGTTCTTCTGATGTTTATGGAAGTTACATATTAAATTTATAATTATATTTAAAGAACTCAAGTTTACACAAATAGGCAAAGTTTGCTCTGCCAAGTCTCCATTTTTAACCGAAGTGAGTTAAACAGTGCTCATTCAAAGCAAGATCAGTTTCTTATAACTTGTCAGCAACTTCTACATGTGACAGCAATGGGTGGAACTATTTTTACCTGTAAAAATGTACTGTGTCTTACTCTATAATATGTCTATAATTTTTTTTTTTTTCTGTGTTTTAACCAAGAGCAGTTTGCTAAACTGATATTATGGCCTGTGAGTCCCAAGCCTAGTCCTTATAGCCCAGCTATAAGCAGGAGTAATTCTGAATCCAGTTGAACGATAGCAAATTACAACCTTAGGGTGTCATTCCCTCTTAATCATTTAGAATTTAGAGTGAGACTGTCACCTTCAAGACACAGATTGATTTCAAGCTCTGATTTGCTTCTATTATCTGTGTCTTTTTGTGCAGTTGCAACATTGTAATACCTAGGTGCTCAGTTGACAACATCACTCTAAACAAAGTCTCTCCTAATTTGATTTTATAATTTGGATTTTGCAGACACTCTAGATTTTGGTAATATTGACTGTATATGCTGGCACTAGCTTAGCCAGTTTATGAGCCTACCTATGACTGCATTATGAAGCAGTGACTATGGGGAAGTTCTGCTGAATTGCAGGCACTGATAATCTTCCACATCTCCTACCAGATTCTTCTTTTTAACAATGAAATGTTAAGAAGAATGTGCCTGTGCAGGTCAACCAGGGGATCAGGCCCAGCCAGCATGGGTTCATGAAGAGCAGGTCCTGCTTGACCAACCTGATCTCCTTCTATGACAAGGTGACCCGCCTAGTGGATGAGGGAAAGGCTTGGATGTTATCTACCTGGACTTTAGTAAAGCCTTCAACACTGTCTCCCACAGCATTCTCCTAGAGAAGCTGGTGGCTCATGGCTTAGACAGGTGTACTCTTCATTGGATAAAAAACTGGCTGGATGGCCGAGCCCAGAGAGCCCAGAGAGTTGTGGTGAACGGAGTTAAATCTAGTTGGCAACCAGTCACAAGCAGTGTTCCCCAGGGCTCAGTTTTGGGGCCAGCCTTGTTTAATATCTTTATCAATGATCTGGATGAGGGGATCGAGTGTACCCTCAGTAAGTTTGCAGACGACATCAAATTGGGTGGGAGTGTCGATCTGCTTGAGGGTAGGACGGCTCTGCAGAGAGATCTGGGTAGGCTGGATCAATGGGCTGAGGTCAGTTGTATGAGGTTTAACAAAGCTAAGTGTCAGGTCCTGCACTTGGGTCACAACAACCCCATGCAACACCACAGACTTGGGGAAGAATGGCTGGAAAGCTGCCCAGCAGAAAGGGACCTGGGGGTGCTGGTTGACAACCGGCTGAACATGAGCCGGCAGTGTGCCCAGGTGGCCAAGAAGGCCAACAGCATCCTGGCTTGTATCGGGAATAGTGTGGTCAGCAGGACCAGGGAAGTGAGCGTGCCCCTGTACTCGGCACTGGTGAGGTCACACACAGAATACTGTGTTCAGTTTTGAGCCCCTCAGTACAAGAAGGACATTGAGTTGCTGGAGCGTGTCCAGAGAAGGGCAACAAAGCTGGTGAAGGGTCTGGAGAACAAGTCTTATGAGGAGCAGCTGAGGGACCTGAGATTGTTTAGCCTGGAGAAGAGGAGGCTGAGGGGAGACCTTATCGCTCTCTACAAATACCTGAAAGGAGGTTGGAGTGAGGTGGGTGTTGGTCTCTTCTCCCAAGTAACAAGCGATAAGACAAGAGGGAATGGCCTCAAGTTGCATCAGGGGAGGTTTAGATTGGACATTAAGAAAAATTTCTTTACTGAAAGAGTGGTGAAGCATTGGAACAGGCTGCCCAGAGAGGTGGTGGAGTCACCATCCCTGGAGGTGTTCAAAAAATGTGTAGATGTGGCACTTTGGGACATGGCTTAGTAAACATGGTGGTGTTGGGTTGGCGGTTGGACTAGATGATCTTAGAGGTCTTTTCCAACCTTAATGATTCTATGATTCTATGACTCTAAATATGCATATTGTCTGTCATGGTACAAATACAGCTATTTGATTTTTTATGTTACTAAAGTTATAACATTCATCTTACACTGCACATGCTAACTCTTAGGAGTGCTCTGTATCTTGCGTGTTCTGCTACTAAATCTATAACACATCTTCTCCAATCAACCCTTCCTACATCTGATTTTTTCTCTCATTTGCATAATGCTCAAAGATAAAACTGTTTTGCTCCTTTGGATTTGCATATTTTAAGTTTAACTTGATTAGTTAAATTGGTATTTTTCTGCTAAATCTGAATGATTACAATCAAGCACAAAAAGAATGACATTCATTTTTTCCCTAGTGTTCTTGAAGTTCAACAAGTCCAATTAGCTGGTATACTCCTCTCTCTGCCTTTTGATAATTAGCTAACATTTCAGGATTTTTACCTAACAAACACTCTCTTAAGACAAAAAGTCCACTATGTATTCACAAAAGCTTCCTGCCTCTCTTCTTCTAAACTGTGAAGAGCTCTTCTGTGCTGTTTTATGAAAAAGTAAGTACCATGAACCATAGGTAAAATACAATAATTATTTTTTTGAAGCAACTGCCTACAGCTATTATAGTAGTAGGATGCCACCAGTTCTTCTTTTACTGCCTTCTACTTTCTGTGGAAATGGAGTCCACGTGGGCTATAAAAATCAGTGTGGTATTTCCTGAACAGAAGCATAAAAAGAAAAAGCAGGAGATTTGCTTAGCTGTTAGTTGAACTCTAGAATTTACGATTGTAACTAGTAATAATCTGTTCAGGATCTACAGATACATTTAATTTAAAAGAATATGTATTGTATTGCAATAGCAGAAGTAAAATACTCAACTAATTGCTATACTTTGCTATGGTGAGCATCTTCTGCAGAAATACTTAACCAGATCATACTTCCATAAGAATGGCATCTTCCATAAGCTATGGCACCTGTCAGTGTCATTTTGAAGGAGGGCTCAGAAGAGGCAAATGGGCTACCATTTGAGGATGTACAACCACAGACAACCTGGGAGCAAGACAAAACTAAAGAAATTCAACCTAGTTGCATGTATTAACTCTCTCATATGAGTCTCTGGGGAAGATTCTAATTTCTTATGAGTAGCAGATGGTGCAAAAAAATAAAAATAAAATTTCTTGAAGGAGATAATTTGGTTATTTGCTATTAGCATGGAATTTACATATGAAAATCAAGTTCTAGAAAGTATTCAAACTTTGCAAGTGGAGAAAACATATATTTGCATCCAGTCTGTAAAAATTCAGAACTATTTTATAATTTTAACACACCTATTCTACACATTCTAGCAGAACAGTGAGAACTATGAAGGGCAGAAAACTGAAGTTTTGTTGGACAACTAAGATGTGGTGAATTTCAGCATTAAAAACCAACTGAAGATAATGCAGGAGCTACTTATTAATGAAGACTGAATATCATTGCTGTGATAATTTAGTCTAATTTTAACTTAGAAAACTTCTTTAAGTTAATTCTTGTTTAAACTAAGACATATCTTTTTAAGAAAAAAAAGAAAGATCTAATCTTGATAACAAAATAGCTAGTGACCATAGCTTCTGCTGAATTGCCTTAGTGTTTGGGGAAGCTATGATCCATAGTCTAAAACCTCATGTATATTATTTCCAGGATACATATATCAAGTTTTATTTTTCTAGGCATTGTGTCTCCTTGCACATCATCTCAGTTTTGAGGATCTGACTGGGAGAAAGAAATTGAGGAAGCCTCTAAAGTCCAACACATTAAGAATTAATAAATACATAAAATAAAATATCTCCAAGTTATATTAGCAAAATTATCTATTCAAAATAGAAAACAAAGAGATATCATCTCATCACTTTGTGACAACTGCTAAGTAAGTGATAGCTTCACTCTATATCAGTTAAAATGTAAAGAGCTTTATATGAAGCTTCACTTAAAAGATCTTCACTTCACAGATCAATTTAAAAGTGTGAAAGACATTAATTACTGGCACAACACATATGAAAAAAATTTCACAAGGTTCAGGTCACTCACTGTCCAGTATATGCTCCAGCTGTGCAGAGGTTTACAAGATGCTAGCTGGTCTTCTGAGTCCGGTTCCTACTCCATATCATAACTCCATTCTTCTACTGTTGACATCATGTGCAAAATCAAGGGCAGTCACCCTTGAGGAGTGCTTATAGGAACCCAAGGTTGAGCAGATATATCTTAAAAAAATAAGATACTTGAGTGGATATCAAAGGATTTATTCCAGTATTTGAGCAGTGAAATTTAGCCCGATAACCAGTATGCCGCAATGTTATCACTCAAAAGTGGTATCTGACTATAATATGTCCAGTACATTCACAGTGAATATCCAAGTTGTGGATATTCACAGAATATCCAGAAAACAGAGGATATGTAACAATTCCATAAGTCACTTTTCCTCTTCCCCAAGTTCTTCCTGATCTCAGACATTTAAAGACATGTAAACAACTAAAGCCAAAAAAAAGTTTAGACATAGAAGCATAAAGTGTTTTCATAACTTTTTTTTACATGCTTTGCATGTAATTTATATATTTGCTTAAAACTGCTCTTGTGCTAATCTTTACCCATATAGAACATTTTCTCTTTCTTTGCTGCGAAAGATTTGACTATCAATAACAGCTCTGCGACATTTTATTCAATGTAGCAACATTCTTAATTATGGAGACAAGAAGTTCTGGCACGCTCCTGACGATCTATTCATAGGAGGTTCCCTGTACTTTTACATTTTTACTGTGAAGTACCATTAACCCTTTGTATTGGAGTACAAATTCTCAAGAACAGGATCTCCCCCTCAATAGTTAGGTTCCCCAAACTCTGATTCTTATTCTGGTAGTTCTCTTCTTTTGAAAAAATTCGTAATATTTTATAGAAGACATCCTCAATCTGAATGGAACTACTGGTATCTCACAGGTTTTGCAGGCAGCACCATCGTACCCATAGACTACTAAACGCATTCTTGGTCATTGTCAGCATCCTGTTACTGGTAAGTAGCTAAGCGAGTATCTACTTCTTAGGTCCCGTACTTCCCTTGTGTTCATCAACACATCTAACTAGTCCACTTAATTCTGTAGAACAGAAGGAATAATTTCTTTTGTGGTTGACAATTTTGCCTGTTTTTCTAGGAAGAAAACTCCATGTTGATGTTCCACTAAGATGCAATATGAAATAGAAACCATGTTTCCTAAAAAACAGGAATTTGGGGGGGCCTGTCTTTCTACTCTTATAGGTTTCCCTTTAAGAATAACAACACAAACTGGTAGTAACAGCTGCCTGAGTATGAATCACAAGCACTAACCCAATGAAAGAGGGCATATAACATTTAGCAGAGCCAGCTTTCAGATGATGATTAGTGAACTGCTTCTGCACAGGTATGCAATAAATTGCAATGCAACTGCAATGACTCAGGACCCTTCATGATGGTTTGCTTTCCATTCAGAAATTCTGTAACAACCAGTAGTCATCACATATGTGCAAGGTGAAAAGATCACACAAGTTTATGCTATCTGGAATCTGCAATTCCAGAAGCTGGTGTTCAAATGGGTATAAGTAGTAACTGCTTCACTTATTACATCAACCCAAATTTTAATTAATATACTGCACTTGTCTTGAGAGTTCAACATAATTCCACAAGGTAGAAAGATCTAAAATGTTCTCTAAATCTTCTCTGACTACTTAACAATTGTCCCACAACTAGTCTATCTAATGGTTCCATGGTTCTACTAACATATATGATCTGGCCATAAAAACAAGTTTACAGGCTTTCAAGATCCTTGTGTGGTGATATGGTAAAATCACTTCAGCTTTTAGGGCTGTGAGGGGAAGATGTGATGTCTTGAATTTTACCCACAAAAAAAGCTTCATACTGCACAGCACAGAAAACCTGTGTTATCCCTCTGTAGATTGCAGATCCTTATAATGTCAATTACCACAGGGGGGGCTTGCGTACAAATGACAGTATGTATCTATGTATGTATAGGAAGGAAACAACACAGATGATATGTAAAACATGAGAGTGAACTCACAGACATCAGTCAACAAGTAAGTATAGCCTGTAGTGTCAATATACTCTTATTGGTATTGAGAAGGAGCACAATTCTCACAACAGTTTCTCCAAAGTCAGCAGAACCAGTTGTGGAACAAACCAGCATACAACACAAATACGGTGATCTAATAAATGATAGAAAAAAATTAAGGGTTTTGGCTCAGAAATGAAGGTTTTAGAGTATTATGCAATTCCTATTAAAATATGCTACCTCATCCCAAGTACCCTGAATCACAAAAAAAAAAAAAAATCCCCCATGTGTGGTTTCAGTGGCATTGTTCAAAATAATTTTCACTTAGAATAAGTCAGAAGATAAGTATGATACTATCTAGGTCAGCAAACACAACTGCCTATTGCCAACATACCTTTTCCCTTTTAAGTAGTTTCTGCCATCTGAATGTGTGTTATATTGTTCCCACTATGCAAACTATACAATGCCACAGAATGCAAAGGAATCATTGCCCAAAAAACTTGCCCAAGGTCATTGGGCAAGTTCCCCAATGTGCAGCATATGTTGCGGTCATGAAAGCTTGAGTCTTGACACCTACTATGAATGCAAGATGTTCCCAGCTGATGTGAAATAATTTGCTGTTGCATATAAAATAAATATTAAAACCATCACCACAGTGTGAAATTAAGTGTCCGCCTGCTTCCTGAGAGGTATTTGTATATTTGCTAATGGAAAAGGCATTAGCAAAGAATCCATCTGTCGTCAGATTTTATTGAGAAATGCTAGAAGCTTTTAAACTTAAGAAATAAATTAAATTAAAGCTTAAAAAGTAAGTTTTGTTGGAGGTGCTATTCAGCCTTTTCTACAAAAATTTGACTTCACTTATATAAATCAATGGCAGTTTTGCCTTTGTCAAAAGAAGTAAAGTCACTAAAAGAAGTAAAATCACACCCTACTTTAACTACCTCTTAGTTATTAGACCATAGGAAATCCAATACTGCTTTTCTCCTCATGCATAAAATCTTCAGTAATCTGTAAAATACTTTTTTCCTGTATACTGTAGCCTTTTGACATGAATATTTGTGTTTCAGAAGCAGTAATTGCACCAGCTTGGAGTGAATTACACACTTCTGTCTAGTGATTCTAGTTTGCTCTTGACGGTATTAGCTCTTATCAAAGTATCTCTGTAGTGATCCTGATTGGGAAACCATTGTATATCGATGAGTTAGTGATCTACATAATTGTTCGAATGACCAAAAAGGAGGATGTTCAACCACGAACAAGATCTGCACAGTGTGCCATGTAAAAATCCATCTGGTGTCCATCCAATTCTGCATGAAAGTGGGGTTCCCAGCATCTGGAGGGATATACCTGATATCTATATTCCTCTTTTTACTGTCTTATTAAAACAGCTATTTTACTAAGCCATTTGTTTTCAGACTTTTCTTACTGAGAACCAGAAGGAACCATGCACCATCTCCCTCTCTCTCTCACATACCCTTATCCTCACCCTAGAACAATTTATCAGGGCTACTCTTGATTCATGTATCTTTTACATTTTGTTCTTCTTCAAACAGAAATGGATTTGCTATGTTATGAGGCTGATTAGCCCTTTTCCCCGAGAAAAGAGTAAAAAATCCTATAGTTGCAGAGCTTGAGTTCTGAGGTGACTTAGTCTCAGAGCCAACATTTTGAACCTGGGGCTTTTTTCCCTCTTTGGGTAAAATAAAGTATATTACTACACTATTGCTGAGTGGGTAGTACAGATTATAACCAAACCTGGTTCACTGAAAGTCTACAAAGACAACCTGGATGAAAAAAACCTCAGTTCAGCCAGAAGTAGTCTTGGCAACCTAGAAGGTAACACTCTTGCAATAGTCAATGGGCAGATGACTAATAGACAAGGTGTCTTATGGAATCCAGCATTCAAAAACAAACTATTCACTGGCTGTTTTGTTCCTGAAAGGCTCACTTTGAGCAGAGGGAAGATGGCTTAAGTGTCCAGCTTCTGATCTCACCTGAATTTACCCAATGTAAACTCCAGAAATGGCTGGTTTTTAGCAATGGGAATACCATTGCAAAATGTACAGCTGACAAAGTTCAGGAAGGCTGGAGAATGAAGACTTCTGTGTAAAATCTAACAGCAGAATCCTTCAGGTTAGCCTTGAACTCCATTAAGAGGATTTCTTGGTGAACAAAAAAACTTCAAAAGAATTATTATTTGGGGAGCTTCAAAATCAATCATGCTGATAGATGGTTTCATTTGCCTGAGAAAAGGCTGTTTCAGTACTGTGAGAGGGAATAAGGAACAACAGCAAAGTTGTCTGTCAGCCACTTGGCACAGTGGTTTAGCGTACACTGCTCTGCATCACAGCGATGGAAGGACAGAAAGCTCTTAGAAAAGTAAGTGGACAGAATCAATCTCATATGAGGCAGCCAAAGACCTAACTGCTATTTTCATCTGAAGATTTCTTCATTAAAAGAACTGATACTCCCCATTAAGCAGCAGTCTTTGCTAATAAATGTGACTGGTTATGTTCGAGTATTCATGAAGTAATACTGAAGCGGCAGATTTCCTTACTGAGAGTGTCCTGAGCAAGTAAGTATTAAATTAACTACTCTTTACAGACTGGGCCAGAAACTCTTGCATATATAAGGATTCAGAATTAAGCTACAATAAAGCTACACAGTTTCCACTCAGTGCAAATAATGATGGGCTTTAGAGAGCAGATATTCTTCATCTGACAATCTGCTCCATGGCCACTCTAATGTTAATGGCCCTGGGTCCTTAGCAAGGCCAATGACAGTACAGGATTCATCTTGAGTGATGAAGGTCAGCTGCATCACTCTCAACATGCCTCCTACCAGCACAGAAGCCTGAGGGGAAAAACTAACAGCTCATCAGTGGCACAGATGTGCCTGCAGGAAAATGTTCCTCTGGTTATTTATGGTTGGATAAAGTCATTTACAGAATCTCAGTGGAGCCAAGGGGCCATAACCAGACCTGAGAATCTATTTTCTTTTTTAATCCTCACAGGAATTTCTGAATACTGTAACTACGCTGCATTCATGAAATGTTCCCCTCAAAGAAAAAGTGGTTATATCCAAACCCATTATTTGAAAGAGGTGTCATGGTTTAACCCCAGTCAGCAACTAAGCACCACACAGCCACTTGCTCACGTTCCCCTCACCCCGGTGGGATGGGGGAGAGAATGGGAAAAAAAAGTAAAACCTGTGGGTTGAGATAAAGACAGTTTAATAGGACAGCAAAGGAAGAGAAAATAATAATCATAAAAGAATATACAAAACAAGTGATGCACAATGCAATTGCTCACCGCTCACCAACCAATGCCCAGCCAGCCCCAGAGCAGTGATCGCTGCCCTCCAGCCAACTCCCCCCAGTTTATATACTNGTTCCCCTCACCCCGGTGGGATGGGGGAGAGAATGGGAAAAAAAAGTAAAACCTGTGGGTTGAGATAAAGACAGTTTAATAGGACAGCAAAGGAAGAGAAAATAATAATCATAAAAGAATATACAAAACAAGTGATGCACAATGCAATTGCTCACCGCTCACCAACCAATGCCCAGCCAGCCCCAGAGCAGTGATCGCTGCCCTCCAGCCAACTCCCCCCAGTTTATATACTGAGCATGATGTCATATGGTATGGCATATCCCTTTGGCCAGTTGGGGTCAGCTGTCCTGGCTATGCTCCCTCCCAGCTTCTTGTGCACCTGGCACAGCATGGGAAGTTGAAAAGTTCTTGACTTAGTGTAAACACTACTTATCAACAACTAAACCATCAGTGTGTTATCAACATTCTTCTCATACTAAATCCAAAACACAGCACTATGCCAGCTACTAGGAGGAAAATTAACTCTATCCCAGCCAAAGTCAAGACAGAGATTTCTGGAGGGGGATTTCTGCAAAATATTTCCTACTAGAAAATCAGGGTGAAATGCACAATTGGCATATGTTCAGTATAATCTACCCATTTAGCTGGGGCAAAAAAAATCAGGAACTGTAAAGGAGAATGGGATAAAAGAGACAATGACCCAGTGACTTCAATAGTCACCAGAAGTATATCTGGCAAACATACGGTTTAATGTAAATGCTACTCAAGCAAAATGTTCTGATGTATACTAAGGTATTTTTCGAACAATTTCCCCTCAAAAAAAAAGGGTGTTCTCTATTTTCACTTTTGAGCAGATACAGGCCAAAAGAGTACATCAAAATCTCAACTCTACTTGTATGACAGAAATTCTCTTTACTGATTGTTTCTACCACTGACTGGAAAGGATTTGTCTTTGATGAGTGAGAACAGAAGTTAATCAGAAGAAAGGACTATGTGAACCTTGAGATGGACAAAGCTGAGATATTTCAGAGGGTGCACCACAGAGAGACAAATGAAACATTGAAAGAGAAGGAGTCAGCATATGAATGAAGTGCAGGTTTGGGCAGCAACTGAAAAAAGATGGTTAAAGCTTAAGTACAGTTTTCCTGATAATGGTCTCAATTACTTTTACTATCTTACCCCTCTAGAACATCATTTATTAAGTATTCTTGTTACAGCTAAATGACAGTCCTAGTACGTGATTTAACAATATTCTTTAAAGGATACTTTGCTTAATTTTCATCAGGCTTTCTTTTTTCCGCTACTTAAACAGTGCAAAGTGATCTTCCCTTAGATCACCTCATAGATTTAGGCCACCTCCTACCCACAGGTGCATCAACATCAAATTATTCCAATTATCTTCATATTATTTGTCATACACAAAACAGAAGCTCAGTTTTAATTTACTGCATCTGTAAAACATCTGTCTGTGAACCATTATGCACAGCTTTGATCATCCTTGCAATGAAGTGAATCACCATTTCCTCCAGCCAACACATCATAAGACCTATCCTAAAAAATAAAAAATATTCTTGATTTCTGTATCACTTCGGCTTTAGCCTTCTCTGAAAAGTCAAAATAGGTCCTGACACCTGTGTAATTTTATATAATTATTTATGTGTTTATGTAAAACACAGAACTAACTACCAATATTTAGTATTTTACACATAGCATAGAAGTCCATGACAAACATTTTAATTCTCTGCATAATCTCGAACAATCCTGCAGGCTATTGTGATTATTCTAAACAGTGTTTAGATTATCCTGTTGCTAAAATCATCAGTAACATTAAAAAAAAATATTTTTTTTATATTTTTCAACCTTTGTGTGTAGTTCTGAAACTTACAATTGTGTTTAAACTTATTAATGATTTACTTATGCATTAAACATTACAATATGCATGTTTTCTAATTGCTAATGATGACAAAGAAAAACTTAAAAAAAAATCAAAACTAGATTTGCTCCATCAATGTAAATAGTAAGAAACTTCCATATGATTAAAACACTATCCTTAAATGATGAAACTTTTCAGTAGAATGCATGTTCATGTTAGAAAATAAACTGTTCATTTTATATCAGATGAAAAAATAGCTTTGTTTTACTTCATTTCCTAGTGGAAACCACTGTGGTAAAAGACAGAATTTACAAAGCCATGAAAAGGGCAGAAGAAGAAAGTTGCGTATGTTAAAGAATGAGAGGTTTTTGTAAGCATTCTTTCTGCAGTTTATATTATATCATATGCTCTACTATTTCAGTAAAATGAAGGTTCTGTGGCCTACTTGGCCTACTTTTAAATAAGGATTTGAAAATCATAATGCAAAGCGTAAAATAGTCATTAATATATTCATTTAGTTTTTCAAGCAGCTTGCACAATTTTAACATTGTGCAGCACATGACATTTCAACGTACAGGCAGGATAGACTCCTCAAATCATAAAATGCAAATGCAAATGCACTTGCTTAGAGTAGAATACATGTTTATACAGAATGATGAAGAGGCAAAATACAAAATGTGCCTGTTCACCTATACTCATTTTAGCTCTTCCCCAAAATACATTAACAAATGAAGCAATCCAACTGCTAATGAGCAGCTGTGAGTTGCACAAACCATCGCTGAACTTACTAAACCGGACGTAAAGTTTTGCATATATTGCTTGTAAACAAAGATGTAGGGAAGTGCAATTTTACTTTAACAACATGGATTTCTGTGAGCACAGTGAAAGCATACTGTAGTAACAGAATAACCTTTAATGAAATCAATAAGCATTAAGAATTTAAATAGCTTCCAGGGTTGAGGACACAGAATTTACTACAGGGTATCAATTTGGCAAGGCCTGAGTGCTTTCCTGAATAAGCACTTCAACATATGCATAAAGTTTAGCTCTAAAATATTTTACCAAGTATGGCCCATAATGAGGAATTAAGTGAAAATCAAGAATGTTTCTGATCTTTCAAATGTATTTTTTGCATAAAGTTAATAAAATTTCTTTCACACAGGTTTTTTATGGTACTGACTTTCTGAATTTTATTTCTTTGCTTGCAGTCCTTTCAGCCATTAAATAGGCAACAACACAGTTTTAACATTTCTTTCCATGCTTTGGTTCATGTCTTGTAAGGTGGTCTATGAAAAATTGCAAGTGTTGAAGAGATCAGTTATAACCGAAATAGGAGTCAAGTATTAGTTCCTGAGGAGCGTTACTTGGGGTTTTCTGCAATATAAATTATAAGCTAAGGTACTGATTTCTTTGTAAGAATATATTTATAGAATACTTACACTTTTCAAGTTTCCCCAGAAAGTTTTGGTGAAATCTAGTGCCTAGTCCACAGTGCCCCTCATCCTTATTTAAAATTAATATGGATTTTGACTCATGTTCACAGATGCTTACCTGGGAAATTTTAGCATGCTTTGGACATAACTCAAAACCAGGTTATGCTCAGAAGCATTTGCAACTTTAACTGGATACTGACTGAGAAGTACATGTGTAGAAAGGTGAAAGGACTAGCATCTGTCACCATGGATGTGCTGGAGCTGTTTCTGCTTTGAAATTAGTTAGAGAGGGGCATAACAGTAGTAAATTATTCAGTATAATGTGCAGAATTAAATGTCATTTACAAATATTTTAAACATTAATTTGCAAACTTCATTTTAAAAAGGTATAGTCACAGAAAAACAGGGGTGGCAAGGTATTTCATCATATGAACATCTAATGTTTTAAAATTATTAGCTTCAGAGGAAAACAGTAGTTCTAAATAAGAAAATATGCTGGTTTATTGATTTGATTTTAAACCTCAAAACCTGTATGTCGCTATGCTGCACTCATGGAAATCTTGCAAAACCAAATTTACTTCCCTCAGTCGGTGAGACTGCTCAAGCATTTAACTATGTATTTATATGTTTTTTGAGGAAAACATGTAAATCATCTGTCTACTGCCAGGTGACAGGGAGAATAAAGGAAATATTTGCATTTAGGTACACATAAAGAGAGAGATAGATATACACACACACACACTTAAATTTTACTTTTTTCACCTCAAAACCCAGTTCAGAGACTTAAATCAATTCAAGGACCTAGGTGAAAGGTCTGTTATGAAGATAACTGCTCTCTGCATCAACAGGTTATAAATCACCCTACTGCAATCTAGGTAAGCTTGCAAGATTGAAGCATTTTTCTCTTCCTCCCAACAAGACAGCTCATGTCCTTCTTGCAGTGCTTTAAAGTACATAGTATATAGTCTTTATGTATCTAATTACAGTGTATGTTTATCTCAAAACCTGAAAATACAAATTGTGGGCTGTTTCTACCTTGAAAGCTAAAAGTCCAGCTCTTCTGTTTGGGGCTAAGAACAGCCTCACATTACAGCAATTATTCTGGTTAAACCCTGTTGTTACAGAAATAGATGACCAAGAACATTAACCCAATTTGCAGCTACTCTGCATCTTATGGGTGGAAAGCACGGGCAAACAAATGTTGTGCTTCTGACTTGGCCATTGTTCACATGTAGAGTGGAGGATTCTGATTTCTTGCGGTAAGAAGAATTGTGAAGAATTATCCTTAAAGCTGAATTACACCCAAAATAGTGAATTTTCAATACTGATTATTGGGTGTGTATTTCAATACTGATTATTGAGTGAATTAGAAAATTATAATGCATCTTTTCAGCTTCAGATCATTACAGTCTTGCGTGCATCATGGCCAAATATAAGAAAAACACATTTTTCTTATATATATGGTGCTTGGAGAATATTATGATTTAGATGTTTGGTGCATACACTGCAAAAAATTTTCATGTTAATTAAATGATTTCCAAATGGTGTCTGCTTTTTCATCATTCAAAGACTGACTAAAACTTCTCTAAAAGTAATTACATGTGCTTGTAAATACAGATAGGCCAATTACATGCTTTAAAAGAAAAACTTTATTGCTTTTGCCTTACTTATTTTTCTAAGATGTTTTATATGAAGAACATTTTATATAAGCATTCATTACTGTGGCTTGTGTGATGTATAAAATATTTCACAGAAGACTGTTTTACATGCAAAATATGTCAAGAAATGACAGTTTTATAAATTCAAGAGCCATTCTGATCAGGAGGCAAGTAAGGCATATGAATGCCACTGCTAAGGAAACAAAACCTGCTTGATACAGAGTTTATTTCATCCCAGCAAAACAAGTTCGGAAAATATCTATATGTCAGGAAAAAAAAATCCAGATTTTAAAAATTTTAAAAGATGTCTGTCACTTCAGGATATAAAACGAGCATCCTGAGAATCCTTTGTTGGAATTCAGAGACTGCATTCTCCCCCTCCAGTGCCCCTGTAGAGAGGGTAATATAGCCCTATAGCCCACTAAATACAGTATTGCTTAGAATAGGCCATGGGCTTTGAACGGATGTTGCAAGGCCTCACAGTTGAGTTTTGTCAGGATTACTTTGAACTTTTCTTGACCAGCCTGGAGCTTTGTTTTAGTTTGTTTAGCTATAACAGCATTTTTTTTCCAGTGACTAGGTTGCTATGCTTAGTTTGCTTTATTTTTGCATATCTTTGTATTGTATAACTGTAATTCTATACATAGAGTTGTAACAAGTAGTTATTCAGTGTAGAATGAAATATTCACGGCTCTAACATAATGGTGTAATGTAGAGAAATACAGACCTGGTATGACCGCGGAGGCTTTCAAAGCAGGGACTTGGGATGCAATGTAGAGGACCGCAGGCATAGGATGGAAAAGTGACACAGGGTGGCATTAGAGAGCCCAGAGCCATAAACAACTCTACTATGGTCAAGTAAGGAAATGCAGACATGGAGCTGGGCAACACCAGCCAATGGTAACAAGGAGAACAAGAAGAGAACAAAGTATCCAGTATATGCAAAACACTTCCTGTATAGTAAATTCAGCTTTAACATGGACTTACAGACCCACAAAGAAAGAGCAAAGTTTGCAACGTGTGTTAGCAAACACATAAAAATGACCCTAAGCAGATCCTACAGTGAGAAGGAGGCAAATATGATTAACATCATATTGCTCCCAGCAATGGACTCAGGATCCTGACAACTTGCATGCTCAACTGAAGCTATCAACTGTTAGAACCCAAGGGGCAGTGGAAATGTGAACATAACAGCAAAGAAAGGAGTAGATACTAAGAAGTCCACATTCAATGATTTTACTGTATTATTATTACTATTGTTATTGATTTTTTCTACAATACAGGGGTTTTTGTTAATTTTCTTTTTCTTTATTTTTCTGTAACAAATTTGAAGCAATGAATTTTCTTTGATTAGTCAGTTAAGATTTCAATTACACAAAGAAGAAATTATTGGCTTTACATATATAAGATTTGTTTACTTTTTGCCCTTAAGAATACATTGAGTGTAACAGAAGACTCAGTTTAGACCCCTGCAAAATTCTATTAGAAGATTTCTTATTTACTAGGAAGTAACCTTCCAGTTCAGTCAAATCCATGCAACCTGAAGTTCATTTGGAACGGTTTTCCCCAGAATCTTTCACAGACTGTTTTTCCTTCTACATACCCTTCCTCTCTGGGTGTACCCACCTTTACATTTAAAAAGAATTCATAGGGGTCTATAGATTTGTGCAGGTATCTGAAGAAAAAAGATTTTTATGCTCTGCTGTCTACTTTTTAAGATATTTAATCCTACCAGAATATTATTTGGATAATGCTTTTCATTTCAGTTTCGTTTAAATAATATAGAATGGAAGAATAGTTTGATATAATTTGGTTCCTTCTAGAATAACCTGCTGTGATAAGGCTTCCTTTCACTTCACAGTATCTGGAGCATCTGTTCACATTGAAAACATACCTCTTAAATTGTAAAGTGGGCAATGTATCAACACAAACTGCACACTAAAACACCAGTGTGCTTCTATGATCATCCCTCCTCAAGTGAAAATGAATACCCATAGCCAACCTTTTGCAGATGTCCTTTCCAAGAAATGTAAAATAATGGGAGTACACACCCCATGCATCACCAAATCATATGAGCTGCTAACTGAGAAACATGTAAGTCACATGTAAGTAAAAACATTAGAAGAGACTACATAGAATATGGTCTACCCCATGGAAATATTTCTGCAAAACAAGCAGACTATAAGTAGAGTAGATTGCTATTCTCACACTAGGTAACAAATTTCAAAGCTGAAGGCATTCATTGAGCTACTCATTTTCACTTTTTTGTGCACATATTACAGTTACTTCAAGCAGATCTGGAAATCTGAAAGACTATAGGTTTTGATTGAAACAAGTGTTATTTCCTTACTGACTATGCTAATTCTGAAAAATAGTAAAACTGAGCTGAATCATCATGGCATTCTGTAAGAAGCTTTAAAATACTAGCTGTAAAATGAATACACATTTTATATCTATTCATAAAGCCGAGAGGCTAAAGATCTGAATCTTCCTGAAATCTGCTGAACTTTACAATGCACTACAGAGTAAAAATTCTAATATTAAGAACTAAAAAAAAATATAACCTGGTATACGATACATCACAACTACTTGGAATAGAATTGCCTTTTAATTTTATCTCATTATTATAATGCACAGAGATAACATACATTTCCTGATAAGTAAGTATGTTCACACTCCAGCACAAGACACATGTAGAAGGTGCTTCACTAATAAGTAGCAAGTAACAGAAATATGCAAACTGTCTGTACTAGAATTCCAGCTCCAAAGGACCTAAAAAAATCTTTACATTTGTACTTCCAACTTCACATTCAGTTTTCAATCCCCTAATATTCAAAATGCCTAAATGTTAACACGCAGCTGGCCACCATTGTTTCACACATCAACTGGGTCCTTTGCCAAGAGAATAAATGTGGCACAAGCTACACAGACACATTCAAGTGTTGTCCTAAAACAGATTACTGCATGCAACCAGCAAGCTCCAAAGAAGTTCTGCAGCTTCCAAAACATGGGAACAACTGATAAACACTCTCTGCCTTTTAAATCTCAGAGAGCATCCAGGCAGCACTCCAAAGACAAGATATCCTTGTTGAAGATACTGCTCCAGAAAGCAATTCAGTGCAGAAACTTAACCTGTCTTCTTCCTGAAGCTGATCCACAGAATTCCCTTTTTCACTAACTGTACAGAGAGATCAACCTTCCTTGCCTTTCTGTCTTAGGCAAAGGAAACTATATTTTGCCTGAAGAGGCTCTGCTTCAGTAGTGAAACATTCCTCAAAGATTCAAGATAAGCATTTTGCATTGCTGCAGATGGTTGGTCACGTGTGATGACTCTGACCAGAAGGCAGGTGGTTGCTTTCTTCAACATTTCAAAGGTTGCGCTTCCGAATTCAAGTGGTGAGCAGCCTGGAAACAATGACGTCAGATGCATCTGGTCTCATTTCATCCCAAATCCCTTAGTCTACTATTCCCTGCTTGCTATGTGTCTCTCTGAATACTCAAAATCGGCCATGAGGAAACATCAATACAGATAAAATGGCATAAAGTGTGGCTTAAGATAACAGTAATGCAAACAAAAGCTGGCCACACCTGTCCCTGAATGTCTGTCATTCAAAGTTTCAAAATGTATTATGCCTTCAATAAGTGGATCATCATTTTATAGAAGCAACACCACACCATACTTTTAATATTAATATGTTAATGTATTATGTGTTTACATATCTGTACATTACAAGAAAAAAACAATTTTGGCCAAGATTTAAGCTGCTTGTAATCAGACTTCCAGTCTTGCAAGGAATGAATCAAAACAGTTCAAGAGATGAGTAAGAGAGAAAGAGTGACCAAAAAAAGTTTTAAGGTAAGAAAAAAAATTAAAGTAAGAATAGTTAGGTGGCTGATAAAGAATTCTTCTATTCAAAATTATAGCAAAGATTTTATTTTGGTTCTGAGAAATTTAATTAAAATCTGTAGATGAGTTGTCATCTACAGTGGGACTTAGTACTTCAGCAAGCCTAAGGAAAAGAAAGAAAAGATGTTTTAAACAAGCTGGACATCTGTGGCCTATATTTCCTGCTAAGTGTATTATATGCATCAGGGGGGGAAAAAGGGAAAAAAAAAAAAGGCTCAGAAAAGTGTAATTCTCCAAAACGTATGGAGAACACTATTCTTTCTAACAAGTGACTTATTTTCTATGTCTGAACAGTCTTCAGTTCCTAATTTATTTTAGGGATTAGAAGTTTTTAAAAGTTCAAATGAGTCTCAGTTGTCATGTTATGTCAATGTAATGACATTGTTATGTGCAATATATCATCAAACTGACATCTTTGTGGTACCAAAGGGGAATGAAAGATAATGGATTACAATGAAGGACCTTGAAAAGGTAGGTTTCAGAGTTTAAAGATTTCAGCTTAGGCAGAAACCCTTTCTCAGTGGAGCATCCTGCTTCCTCTTTTTTCATCCTGCTTTTTTCATGCTTTTTTTTTTCATGAACTTTTTTCATCCTGCTTCCTCTTGTTCATCCTGTTATTTTCTCCTTCATTTAGGCTTAAAATGTTGGTAACAATCTATTCATTAACAACTGCTTCCAACAACTGTGTTTTTAATAGTGGACTTCCTTCAAGCTTCCTATATTGCTGTCAATAGCCTCACAAAGTCTCTGACAATTACAAACATTGAAATAAAGAGTCATTCCGTATATATAATGCTCTGGCCGCTACCCATTTTTTCCATACTAAATCAAGAACTTTTAGTAGAATGATTTGTCTTAAGGCTCAGGACATTCTTTCTCCTTAGAATTTGTGTGAAATCAGTACGCATGATAAAGAAGGTAAAATACATTTTACTGATTGTGGCATTTACCCAAAGTCATAGCAGAGCACTGGCAAATGTAAATTCTCTAAACATCTTGTCAAATAATGTCTCTCATTTTATTTGATTCTATACATACAGAAGTATATATCTTTAATAAAAAGTAGAACAGCTACAAAAGGGAAGGAAGGCATCCACTGCAAAATAGCCCACAGTACTGTAGCAGTTTCCTGCTGCAATTAGAACTGGAACTTGTACCAGAGTTTCCCATCTATCAGGTGCATATTCTAGTAATTCTGAGCTAGTTGCTCAACTTTTTCAATCATCAGAAACGGGCATAAAAGAGAAGTTGATTCTTGTTTTCAAACAGGTCTTCATAATTGTAGGTATTGGCAAGATGCCATCTCTGTAAGCATTGAAAACACCCTTAGGCTGAGGTAGAGCTTCACTCAATTTAAGAAAACTGTGCTCACTCAATGCAGCTGAGGACATGAGAGTGCATCCAAACTTCTTTTTCTTCTCGTAATTCCATGCAGTTTGAAGTCATTAAAGACTTTGCATGTCCAATTTCTAATGGCTGCAAAAAGCCTGAAAAAAAAAAAATTTCTGAAACGTGACCTGCATTGGGTGTAGGTGACAAGATTTTGGGCAACGTGGCGGCTGCAGGGGTGTCTTCTGTGGGAGGAGATCAGAGGTCGTCCTGTCCCGGACACAGCTGGTTCCAAC
Source organism: Balaeniceps rex (assembly GCA_013401315.1). Classification (NCBI taxonomy): domain Eukaryota; kingdom Metazoa; phylum Chordata; class Aves; order Pelecaniformes; family Balaenicipitidae; genus Balaeniceps; species Balaeniceps rex. The sequence goes on from VYZW01017060.1 coordinate 26,805, forward strand.
CTCCTCGGCAACAGACCCACCACAGGACAAAGTTGAGGATGTCAGCCATGTGTGCAATTCCTCTGGGATAACATATTTAAGAAAGGGCAAAAATGACAGGCAGTGAGAGGAGGAGGAGGAAGAAAAGTGTGAGAAACAATCCTGCAAGCAACAAGGTCAGAGAAGAAGGAGGACGGGGGAGGAGGTGCTCCAGGCAACCGCGCAGCCCATGGTGGAGCAGATTCTTTCCCTGCAGCTCATGGAGTTGATCACGCCAGAGCAGGTATCCATCCTGCAGCCCATGAAGGACCCCACACTGGAAGAGTTAGATATTTCAAGAAGGCACAGCAGCCCATGGAGAGCCCATGCTGGAGCATGGCAAAAATGTGAGGAGGAAGAAGTGGCAGTGCAGTTATAGACTAACTATAACCCCCCATTCCCCATCCTCCACCCCGTCCTGCACTGCTGGGTGGGCGTCAGGCTGCTGACCGAGGTTAACCCACAACATCACCAAATTCAGATTTGCTTTGAGGAATGAGTGAAGGCTTGTTCTTATCAATTCTCATGGAAAATTGGCTCACCTCTCTTGAGTTCAAATCCCAAACTCAAATAATCGTTGTTCAGTTCACTAAAGGGCCAGAGAGCCCAAACAAATATTCCCGTAAATATCAAAACAGGAAGATATTAAAATTAAATCTTTACTGGTTAAGTAAATTAAAAGATTTACTAGGAGGTGGCATATTAGACCAAAGCCTAAGCTTTGGTAATCTCCCTTCCTCCTTTGGGGTGACTCTCAGAATACAATGTTTCATTTATTTTTCTTTTTTCCTACCAGTTCTCAAAACATTGCCAATGAATGCAAACTGCATACTGAAATATGGTTCCTCTTATTTTTAACCAATTTCAGCTAATACATAAATACAACACTGAAATTCAAGTAAGTCTTCTACTCTCTTTTCTGCTTATTTCCATCAAAACTTGATTACTTTCTTCTACTCCTGAGGCAGATTCCTGTTTAACTACTTTAAAATATTTTGAGAAGGAGAAAGTAAAATTCATCCCTCTTGTAACTTCTTGAGTTCCCTCATTCATGCAAGAATCTCACTTGCAGATTCTTTTACAGATATACAAGGGGACAAATATCCATTATGCCATAATTCATGCTCAAAAAAAAACCTCATCAGAAAGGGAAATTCCTGATGTCTACCACCCCTCAGGAAATGCTTCCTGCAGTTTGCACGTGTTAATGAGGAACAGAATTATATTTAGTCCCCGGAAGTATGGTTCACAGAACTCATTAAATATCTATGTGTATCTAGATAAAGCATTTGCTGTAGCTTTTGGACTCAGTCCTTGGCCTGCTGAGCACCAGCAGTTACTGTTTACTCAGCACTGGAAAGCTTTAGGCCTTCTGGAAATTATGAAAGTCAGGGAGAGTCTCTTGAGTGACTTCTGAATGAAACGGGTAAACAGAACACTGCATAAATGGAAACAAAAGCACAAATAGTGCCTTCAGCACATGAACTGTAAAAATGTGTTGCTATCAATCATATTTAGGCACCTAAATATAGTCTGAACTTCCAAACTGCTGAACACCATGAGATAACACATTAGCTGTTCAACTTGATGGAGAGACCAGAAGTCAAGCTGCTGTTCAAATACATAATTAAACGTTAGAAGCCCTAAACTGAGAATCTGAAAGCTATTGAAAATTTGAAAGCCTTGTAAACAGAAAATTCCTAAAATTTGAAAAAAATGTTGTGGTTTATTTGCCTTTAGGATTAAAATAGAAAAGAATCTGTATTTTGTGTGTTTATTTTCATCTTTCTAGGCCTACTATTTATTTGTCATAGCATGTCACCACGGTCAAGGAAGTTTTCTGTTACAAGCTTCATGATGTTTTTGAGTTAAATTATTGTATCTCCTGAGTTCTGAATGCCACAATATATAGCACAAGTTTAAGAAAAGCTGATTTATTTGCTATCAAATATCATAACCTTACATTAAAGGCTTATAAATGAGGAGATTAAAGGATTGGAGTCAAATAAAAAGGAAGGGTTATCACTGCTATGCTATCTCATGTATGAAGAATTGCCTTTAGACTTTTTCACACTTTTTTTTTTTGCTAAATAAGAAATAATTTCTATACATATGATGCACAAATATGAATATTTTATAAATACATAAAATAAATGCTTAAGTGTTTATATATATAAAAAACATGCACATGTGTCTAGCCCTTGAGAGAACATGCTGTGCAGCTGGCTCTCAGATTATAGCAATCATTTTTAATTATTTACATGTACAAACCTATATTTGGTAGCACATATTAACTTATAGTGAAGTGAGGCTCAGCTGAGGGATTATTCAAAATACTAAGATGCCATTGGAAAACATTACTTCTCTGACAATAAAGATCCTACCAAAAAGAGCCACAAGAATCAAGACCCTACTGTCTATTTTAACTAAGAATATACATATTTTCTTACCAAGTTTTTTTCACTTGTTTGTTTCTAAATAAAATTTTACAGTTTTTTAGATATATTAATTCTTAAAGTGAAGTAATAATGTAGTTAGGCCAAAATGTATCTTGTAGTTTACCTGGACAAGGATAAATGGAACCAGACCCATAAACCCAACGGAACCTTGTTGACTTAAGTCAACTGAAGATCCATCTCAGAATACTTTCTCTGTTCTACCATGAGGACAGCTTCCCCCCCCACCACCCCGTAAGCATTTACTTCTTATGTCTACCTCCTTTGTTATTTCTCTCTTTACTCCAGCAACCCTTACCTCTTTTTTAATACATACCTGGAAGCACTAAATGTTTTTTGGAACAAGAAACTAGTGAACAGAAGTGCTACTTTCCTGATCTCACAGTAAGTCTTAGGTAAAACATGTAATAGAACAGAAAAGAAACTATTACCTGTTCCTAAGAATTGTTTTGTGTGTTACTTTTCAAGGTTAATTTTGGATTAGTCTTCACAATTAAAATTTTCTGTCACTTTTGTTTCAGATTGCATCTAATATTTATTAAGAAGTAATAATAAAGACTAAAAGTGTCCAGGAGTACTGTCTCCAAAACAAACTTCTATCTCATATGAGTGAAATATAACAGCTCTAAATCCTTCATCATTATGTACAGGTAAACAAGAGGATGACAATAGCAATACAGTGTATCTCTTATCAAAATGAAAAATCACCAAAAATCACTTAACTGAATCCCTCAGGACAGAGAACTTTGATCAGTATGAAGTATCTGCAGAAACTACTTACTTCTTTTTGCACTACAATATACTCAGACTATAAGCACTACACAGCTCTGATGGCCACAGAGAGTCAAACATGTGTGATAACATTTTTGTCAGTTTGAATTATTAGTTATCGTTCTCCAGTGTTTCACTTAGAGAGACTGAAAATAGGGATCCATTCAACATGTAGAGCATGCCAGCTAGAGAACTTGCCCTTCAACTATCTTTCATCATAAGGTTGGTTTAAGATGGTAGCCTTGAAAGTCTTGAAAAATGCTGCTGTTGATGGACAGCATATACTCCCTTTGGCAAAGCAAAGATCCCATAAATATCATGATCCCATAAATAACCAAAATAAACATTCCATCAGCCTGTGCTATGTAGGGAATGTTGCAAGCATGCTCACCAGAAGATATTATTATTATAATAACTTAGAAGCTAAGCACAAGGTTTGATATTGCCCAGTCCAATTAACAGTTTCAATAGCCACTGTCTAATCTGTGTAGGTTGCTAGATGTTTGACTTCTAATTCACTATGCCTGCATCATTCACTCTTGTCACTGCTTAGCTAATGGGACTTACCTAGGAGCCCAACCCAGCCCATCTCTGCTAGCTCTTGTCACTGAACCACACTCCACTCCAGTCTGGTTCAATCCAGCAGAACCCATTCAAAGCCAGAAGGCTGCCTTACCGGCATCCAGATACCTTCTCTCTCCCTTTTAGACTGCCGAAAACCTCCACCAGTGAAACTCAAATAACCAGTAGCTACCTGCTTAATTTTATCAACGACTGATACACTTCCTGAAGAAAAAGTATGTTGGAGTCTTTGTCTACCTTCCGTAGCTGTTCCACCACTACAGTGGAGATAATGGACTCGATGATCTTAAAGGTCATTTCCAACAAAAAGGTTCTGTGATAACAGAGACCACTAAACTGTGTAGAAATGGTTAACTCCTGTAGTTAACTATTGCTTTTTGACTTAAGTCTATGCCAGCATATAAAAAACAGATCTGCTTGCCAAGAAGAATTCAATTTATCTTAGCAAGAATGTGCTTTAAGAGAATAATTACAGATCACTTGCTTTTAACTGGGAAAAAAATGGAACTGAGGTTCCATGAAGATTTGTACAAGGAATGCTTGCTTTCCTCAAAGTTTTGGTTGTCAACAGCAAAACAGCATTTCCACAAGAAGAAAAATATGACCACCTGGTTTTTACTTGAATTACATGAATAAGTAATGTCAAAGACTGATAGACTCACAGGAGTCTGTGATTTCTTTTTTGTTTTGTTTTGGCAGCTGTGCACACTTGTTTATTTCCTGAGGTGAGGTTTTGGTAGGACAGAAGGAATTAGGTGAATGTAAAACAGAAAGGGGAGAAATAACTGAAAAGAAAGAAATAAAAAACCTATGAAAACACAGAAAGGAAGCAAACAGGGAAAACAGAGGTATGCTGATATAAAGGGCCTGAAGGAGAGAATGGTACAGAGTTGAATCAAGCAGCAATTCAACACATGGGAAAGAATACCCAGATTAAAAACCCTGAAAGTCACCTGGCACTGAAGGCACCATCAGGCCCTAAACACCTCCTTTGTAGTCACCATTCTCTGCTCATATCAGATTCATTTCTAGGTATTCTAGCAATTAAGTTTTTTCTTCTCTGATTTAATGACTGGGGGCTTCTTGTTCTTTTCCCTCTTCTTTCCACCATGACCTTAAGGACAGGGTCACTGTTGCAGTGTTCTAGGTATTTGCTACAGAGGAAGCAAAAGTAAGGCAATGCAGAAATATTTGTTCATTCCCATGTTCAATAACAGTTCAGTCACAGTCACAACCCTATTTTCCTCAAAACACCCTAGGGATTTCCCAGCCCAACACTTGCATGGCCAGATGTTGCTTGTCTGATGAGATTGGATGTGACAATATCTAGGATAGTACAGCCACTTGCGATAAACATTTTTTTGGGTACAAATTTTCCTTCTTTTTTTAGTGAATTGGAGAAAAGTTTTTTTCCCAGCACAGACATATGGTCATGCAAGTGCATGTGTTTCATTCAACTTGTTCTGTATGTGGAAGTCCTAGATACTGTACTCAGAGAAGCAGAGCTCTGAAGGAACCTGTAATATTTCTGCTTTTACATATCCCATTATATCTGGTCCTGTTTAGGAATAGCCTATCCTGGAGTAAGACTAAATGGTTCTATTCCAAACAAAATTTACA
>VYZW01017063.1:2423-38723 GCA_013401315.1 Balaeniceps rex
CTACCCGTGAAGTATTTGAAACATTCCAAACTTGGCTATGTTGTTTCATGAGAGGGGAATCATTTGCTTTTCTCAAGCTTGGAATCACTTGCTCAGGTTACTCTTGCCTTCGATGTGCTTTCACAGCCATAGGAACACAAGGGCTCTGAACTTGCCTAGCCTCCTAACGTTCCCAGCACTCTCTTCCTGACTTTCTCCACAGCCCAGCTCTGCAATGCAAAACATCCAGTGATTCCTTCCACACCAGAGGTGCCAGCACTGAAAGCTGTGGCTGGTGCAAAAAGTGCTTGAGAGCACTTTCTCAACCCCAAGGAATTGGAGTTCTGCTCTTACCTTGCCTCCTATTGCTTCCAATGCTCTTTCTCGCTCCCACTCCCACTGCATCCCAGCTCTGACATTGCGCACATCCAGCGATTTCTCCGGCAGCAAATGCGCCAACACAGGGAGCTGCTGCTGGTCCTGACCTTGCCTTGGCAGTGCTGTCACAGCCCCACTACCACTGGCCCTCTGTGCTTTCCTTGCCTCCCAATGTTTTCCAACACTCACTCCCTTTCATTCTCACCTTAGCCCAGCTCCGAAATAAAAAAGTCAAGTGATTTCTCCCACTCTAAGAGTCCAAAGATAGAAAGCTTTCGCTCCTGTTACCTTCCCTTGGCAGCGCTTTCATAGCCCCACAACCACTGGCGCACTGTGCTTTCCTTGACTCTGAATGTTTTCCAACACTCCCTCCCTTTCATTCTCGCCTTAGTCCAGCTCCGCAATAAAGAAGTCAAGCAATTTCTCCCACTCTAAAAGCCTGAGGACAGAAATGGCTTGTGTTAACCATAAAAGCCGGACCAGGAACCACTTTGATTCCTGTCGGCTTTGCCGTGGTAGAAATCCCTGGACGTTTGCAATTTCAGAGCAGGGCTCTGGCTGTATTCTCTCCTTTCCCTGCCTAGGCAAGGGCAGAGCGGCTGCGCTTGTGGGGCTGTGAAAGCATTGAGAATGGAAGGTGAGGACCAGCAACTGCTTTGATTCCTGACAGCTTTGCCGTGCGCGAGTTCGCTGGACGTTTGCAATTTCAGAGGTGGGCTCTAGATGGCGAGAGAGAGCCGGCGCAAGTAGGAGGCAAGGCAAGCCGAGAACGCCTGTGCTTGTGCGGGCTGAGAAGCCGTGCCAACGGAATGTGAGGACCAGCAACAGCTTTGAGTCTTGGCACCTTTGCCGTGGGCAAATTCGCTGGACGTTTGCAGTTTCAGAACTGGGCTCTGTCTAGCATTGCAGAGAGTGTTGGGTCCTTTCCCTGCCGAGAAAGCCGTGCCAATGGAAGGTGAGGACCAAGAACCGCTTTTATTCCTGACAGCTTTGCTGTGGGAGAATGCGCTGGACATTTGCAATTTCGGAGCTGGGCTCTTATGACGTGAGAGAGCTGTTGGCGCCTATAGCAGGCATGGCAAGCCGAGAACCACTGTGCTTGTGGGGCTGTGAAAGCCGTGCCAAGGGAAGGCGAGGACCAGCAACAGCTTTCACTCCTGGCACCTTTGCCCTGGGCAAATTCGCTGGACGTTTGCAATTTCAGAGCTGGGCTCTGGCTAGCATTGCAGAGTGTGTTGGGTCCTTTCCCTGCCTAGGCAAGGGCAGAGCCGCTGTGCTTGTGGGGCTGTGAAAGCAGTGCGAATGGAAGGTGAGGACCAGGAAACGCTTTGATTCCTGACACCTTTGCTGTGCGAGAACTCCCTGCGCTTTTGCAATTTCGGAGCAGGGCTCTGGCTAGTCTTGCAGAGAGTATTCTGTCCTTTCCCTGCCTAGGCAAGGGTGTTGGTCGACAGCCAGCTGAATATGAGCCGGCAGCGTGCCCAGGTGGCCAAGGCAGCCACTAGCATCCCGGCTTGTATCAGAAATAGTGTGGCCAGCAGGACTAGGGAAGTGATCGTCCCCCTGTACTCAGCACTGGTGAGGCTGCATCTCAAATACTATGTTCAGTTTTGAGCCCATCACTACCAGAAAGACATTGAGGTGCTGGAGCATGTCCAAAGAAGGGCACGAAGCTGGTGAGGGGTCTAGAGAACAAGACTTAATGAGGAGCAGCTGGGGGAACTGGGGTTGTTTAGTGTGGAGAAAAGGAGGCTCAGGGGAGACCTCGTTGCTCTCTACAACTACCTGAAAGGAGGTTGTAGTGAGGTGGGTCTCTCTTCCCAAGTAACAAGTGATAGGACAAGAGGAAAAGGCCTCAAGTTGCGCCAGGGGAGGTTTAGATTGGATATTAAGAAAAATTTCTTCACAGGTCATAGGGGCCCAGCAGTTGGAAACACTGAGCGTCTAGGGCCAGATACTGGTGGAAGTGCTATGTGCATGTGCAATTTGCTAGTGAACTTGAGCTGGACTAGCTTGCTATGGAGGACCACATGCCACAGCAGGTAGGTGTCAAGGAAAGCATACCCTCCTTGATAAACAAGACTAGCAAGCTGGTAACAACAGACGAGGAGAAGGCTGAGGTACTCAACAATTTTTTTTCCTCAGTCTTCACTGGCAACCTCTCTTGGGGTTGCAACGGCTCTGGGGAGACCTTCTTGTGGCCTTTCAATACTACAAGGGGGGCTTATAAGAAAGATGGGGACAAATTGTTTAGTAGGGCCTGTTGCGATAGGACAAGGGGTAATGGTTTTAAACTAAAGGAGGGTAGATTTAGGCTAGATATAAGGAAGAAATTTTTTACAATGAGGGTGGTTAAGCACTGGAACAGGTTGCCCAGAGAGGTAGTGGAGGCCCCATCCCTGGAAACATTCAAGGTCAGGTTGGACGGGGCTCTGAGCAACCTGGTCTAGTTGAAGATGTCCCTGCTCACTGCAGGGGGCTTGGACTAGATGACCTCTAAAGGTCCCTTCCAACCCAAAGCATTCTATGATTCTATGATTCTGTGATCACTGCCTAGATTCGTAAGCACAGAATGTTCATGGGTCCCTTCAATATTAGCCTGGGAATTAAGTTCAATTACAATCCATGGCTGGATGTCAAGCTACTGTCACGGAGGTACAATAAGACTAACTCAAATGAAGGACAAACTCCAACAACTTTATTTCACAAAACAGCCAAAACCACGCACCAGAAACCAGTGAGAAAGCAATGAGAAACCAATGAGGGGTAAACCAAAATCAATCAACTCTCCGATAACATTTAACACATAACAGGTTTGAGGCGTTGTCAGTCGGGATGTTGTTACTGCACATCAACACACACAAGAATGATGATCCAAAGTGCGTGCACACGCTCACTCACAAGGGGAGACTCTCTCTCTCGTGGGTACCCAAGAAGATGTAATCGCTCACGCAGGGGGGAAGGGGCGAGAGCTCACTCAAGGATATATCCAGAAGGAAATCACTCACCAAAAGGAGATGAGGGCACTCAATCCCGGGAAGTTTCCTCAAGTGGCGTCCCAACCCAAGGGGAGAGGCTTCGGACACAGACCCGCTGCTCTGAGAAGACCGCTCAGAGGGGGTCTCCGTCGGCGCCCCATTTATACCCTGGGTCGGATCTGAACAGCGGTCATAATTGGTCATGATCTAGAAGCTTCTCTGAGCCAAAGCGCCTCATTGGCTGTGGGCCCTGTCTGCCAAACGAGGGACCCCGCCACTCCTGCTGCCCCTACCGACGGCTGTAGGTGCCTGGGGGCACGGTGGAGCACAAAAGGCGCGAAAATGAGGCGCGAAAAGCTGGTGATTGCCATGTTAAAAGCCCGACCATCACGGGGGAGGGGGGAGCGGGGTGTCCCTGTCACAGTCTCAACACTCTCACTCTTAATCTTACGCTAGGCAGAGCTCACCTCTGAAATTGCAACTGTCGAGTGATTTCTCCCATACCAAAGGTGCCAGGACTGAAAGCTCTTGCTGGTCTTCACCTTCCCTTGGCAGTGCTTTCACAGCCCCACAAACACTGGGGCTCTGTGCTTGCCTTCCCTCCTAATGGTCCCAACAATCTCTCTCACTCTCAATCTCATTTCCAACACAGCCCAGCTCCGAAATTGCAACACATTTGCTGTGGGAGAAATCGCTAGATTTTTGCAATTTCAGAGCTGGGCTCTGGCTAACGTGATCCTGAGAGTGCAGAAGAGTTTTGGAAGTGTTAGGAGGCAAGGCAAGCATGGATTGTATGCAAGTGGGTTTTGTGACAGCTGTAGAGAGCTCACTTAGAGATTTAATAGGGATTATGGAGATTCACCTCGCTCCATGGCGTCTATTCCTCCAGCCCAATAGGCTACTTGGCTGGTGATAGAATAGGGTGTATTTGTCAGGTCGGGTCATAAATTTAAGAAAACTCCCAGACCCCAACAGCCATTTGCTTCATCCTCACTCAACATTATTCGGTCACCACCATTTAGGCATACTCTCCACAAGTATTCAGTTTCAGTTTTACCTCGTTTTCTGCTATATCTCTTGCAAATTTGTCAGTTGCAACAGATCCCAGGGGATGTGCTGAGTAGCATGTCGTGGATGAGCACCCTGGGGTCCCACAGTTCCTTCTGTTTTAACAGCTGGTCTGGCGTCATATTCAGGAGGATTTGTGGGGAACAAAGGATCGTCGTCTTCTGGCTCGCTATCATCAGGATCACCCCAGATGTCTCCATCCCAATCTTCAGAGGACACTATTAGTTTCCTAATCTGTATGATCTCAGAGGGGCAGGGAACCTGTATGAGCACCATTTTGACCGTTTCTCCCAACTTTTGTCTTTTCTCCTTTTCTTCCTGTAATTGGTTTTGCAGCTGTTCAATTTTTAAAGACAGTAATAACTCAGTTGCCTTCCTACCTCCTATTTCTTTCTCTAGGTCCTGCTCCTTCCTATTTCTAATCTCCCTTTCTTGACATGCAGCTTCTAAACAGGTACCTAGCATCTTGCAGATAACTCCTCTCCCTTTTCCATCCTTTCTGCGGCCCAGAGTCACTTTTAGGTGCTCTTCAACAGCTTCCCAATTATGCCAGTTGTCATGAGCCCATTCTTGTGAGAACTTGGGACCCCGATTCACTCCATGCCTCTGTAAATAATCGGTGACACTACTTGCCATCCTGCTGATCATGCCAATTTGTTGCAGAAAGAGTGACGTAATTCCCTCATAAGAGAGAAGCAACAATATACTTTATTTATATAAAACAGTGATTTAACAAAGTTCAATGGTAAATGGAACAGTGGTTTAAGAAGATTCGATGGCAAGGTACACTTGATTATTTACTACAGGGTCAGACAAAACTGTTAGGGAGACCCTCCTGTTGAGTCACGAGGTTCAGAGAGGACTGCCTTGCGTTCTGAACTCCTTCCCTTAGAGGAGCGTAGGTGCAGCTGGATCCAAACCTAGTCCCAGACCTGGTCAACAGTTTATGTCTAAAGGATTTTATATGCACAATCAGTCCTTTATATCACTTAGTTAAGATTACAAATTTTCAGTGCGCTTATTCCCAATTCACTATCACACTAAGTGTCTGATGTGATAAGGATTCTCTTAACCTCCAGGAGTAACCTTGAGAGGCGTCCCTACTCAAGGGGAGATCATGGTGTGCAGCCCGCTGCCATGCAGGAGAGCTCAAAGGGCTCTTGGGCTGCTCACTATTCATGGGAGTAGGATGATGGACTCATATTTACATAGCGACTGCAGATGTCAGTTTCTTCCAAACTTGGCTTGAGTCGGACAGTGACCAGCACTGTGGTTAGGTGGACACATTGCCATAAATTAGCCCTTGGCTATTGTGTTGTTACCTGTCTCCCCCAAATCCACTTTGAGCCAGATATCACGACCAGACACACCTATCACAACTGCCACTGGTGGTTATCGCTTGAGCAGGGTTATGTGGGGAGAGCACACCATCACACATGTGTGGAACAAGGAGCAAGCAGGTCGTGCTGAAGCACCGGTAGCCCATGCCCCCAGGAAGCAGTGGGAGCAGAGGGGGCAGTCCTGTGAGTGTGAGAGGACGAGCCAGTGGCCTTGGCCGAGGAGGATGAGTGGGAAGAGAGCAGCAATGAACCGCTGCCAGAAGAGGAAGACATTACCATCTTCAACACCTGGGTCAACCCCTTGGTCCCAGAGCTCTTCCAGGACCGCCCCACTGGCTCCCAGGAGGGACCCAGCTAGCCCAGTAGCATGGGCATAGAGGTGGCAGGAGAGGCAACTGGCAATGTGAAGAGCGCCTCTCACCCCCGCAGCACCTCAGGACACAGAGTCTCCATTGGCTGGAGAGCTTCAGGGAGAAACCAGCACAGCCATTCTCACCCCAGCAGTATGCAACAGTGCCTTCTCCCTTGTTGGGAGAGCCTCACAGAGAGGCCAGCAGAGCCCCCCTCATCCCAGAAGTGTGCAAGGATGGAGAAGTGGCTTCTCCATTGCCTTGAGACACTCTGGAAGATGCTGCCACACCCCACCTTGCCTTAGCAATGCTTGAGGAAAGAAACACATGTGAAGACATCAAGTCAATGGCTTCAGCCTTGCTTGGTGGTCCAGGGGCCAAGAGGCACAGCAACACCTTGGCATTGAAGACATCAACTTGGCAGCTTCTCCCTTGCCTGGAGTCCCTATGGGGGAGGCCAGCACAGCCCCTCTCACCCCGGCAGAGCACAAGGATGGAGAAGTGGCTTTTCCTTTGTCGGGACACCCTCAGGGGGAGGCCAGCAATGCTCCTCTCTACCCCAGCAGTGCACAAGGAACCTGTGGCTTCCCCATTGCCTGGAGACCCTCCAGGAGAGGCCAGCACAGCCCTCTCGCCCTGGCAGAACATGAGGATGGAGAAGAAGTGGCTTCTCCCATGTCTGGAGACCCTCTGTGGGACGCCTGGCTGAGGCCACGTGCCCTTCCACTGGGGAGGCCAGATGGTGCCCGTGTGCCTGTGGAGCAGCCACGGGAGCAAGCGGAGGTGTGCAAGTGACTGTACAATCACTCACTGCGAATGCATGGTCAAGCCAGACGAGCCAGTAAGCAGGTGAAGTGGCCTGGAAGCCAGGGGATGAGTGGGTTGGAAAGGGCAGCTCTGGGTGTGAGAGTGCCTGCCTTTCTCTAGGGGCAAAAGCACAGGGAGGGTTTTCCCACAAGTGTGGGGTCTGCAGTCCTGCAAGCGCCCGAGGGTGAGCCAAGGAGAATGAGTGGGAAGATGACAGCGATAAAGAGCTGGTTTCTGCATGTCCAGTTAGTGCAGCAGGTATTTCCAGCAGGTTTGTACCTATTCCAGTTAGTGCAGCAGGTTTGTGCATATTCAGTTTCTGCAGGAGGTTGTGCGGGAGGCTTGAGCATACCCACTTGGTGCAGCAGGTTTGTGTGTATTCAGGCTGTGAAGCAGGTTTATGTGGCAGGTTTGTGCATGTCCAGTTAGGGGAGGAGCCATTTGCAGGGGGATGATCCCTATTCAGATTGTGCATCCAGATTCTGCAAATTCACTTTCTGCAGCAGGTTTTGCTAATTTGTTTTACTTGCATGTTACTGCTGCAGGTTTCTGCATATCACCCAGGCCCAGCGACAGTGTGGTTATAGGTGTCAAAGCACATGGGAGAATATGGGCAGGTATGTAGAAAGCATGTCATCTCTGATGGTCTGGGACTTCACTCCCGAACAAGTGCGGGATCCTGATGAAATGAGAGAATGTTTGAAAAAAAGATGCCCTGCCTATTCCAGAGAGGCACAACTTACCACACTGTGCTGGGGCCTGGCCTGCACCTACCGAACACTGCTCAGTACTATTCAGCATCCTCAAGGAGAAGAGAGAGTCTCTTGATCTGAAGACATACCAACAGACACTGTGGCTAAACTAGAGACCCAGCCTTCAACTTTATCAGTCACCCCTATGGTTAAGAAGAAACAACAGAAGCAGAAGTCAACTCATTTAGTGAGGGATGAAGAAGCTTCTCCTAAGAGGGAGCAGAAGAAAAAATCAGAAGAGGCTGCCTGTTCTGCAGCAGAGCAGTCATAGGAACAGGAGGGGAAAAGGACTGAAATCATGAATGAGACAGAAACCACCCAATCCCTATCCCTAAGTGAGCTGCGATACATGCGAAAATATTTCGGCTGTCAACTAGGTGAGCAAATTATCAGCTGGTTACTCCAATGCTGGGATATTGGGGCCAGTAGTCAGGAACTAGAGGGTAAGGCAGCCCAGCAGCTGGGATCCCTTGCTGAGGATAAGGCCATTGACAAAGGGATTGGCAGAGGCAGGAGTCCTCAGTCTTTGGAGGCAACTCCTGTCGAATGTGAGGGACAGGTATCCCTTCAAGGAAGATCGCAAATTCCCAAAGCAAGTGCACCACCACTGAGGGAGGTATCCAGTATCTGAGGGAATTAGCCATAGTGGAGGTGGTCTATAGCAACCTGGATGACAACCAGGTATCCAAAGACCTGGATGAAATCCAGTGCACATGGTCCATGTGGCAAAAGTTTGTACAAAGTGCGCCGACTTCATACACCCTGGCGAGAATGAGCTGGACAGACACAGAGGCACCAACTGTGGATGGATTGGCCAGACAACTCCAAGAATTGAAAGAGAATCTTGCTTCCTCCCTACAGACCTGTGCCTCAGCTGTGGAAAAGCTGTCCCAACAATTGTCCCAGCAATTAAAGGATAGGTCTTCCTCACTCATACCGACCAATGTCTCAGCCTTTTTCTGTTCAAGGGAGAGGGTACTGGTGGCACACATCATGTGCCACCCCTGCATGACCAGGTGAAGGACATGAGGAAGGGGGATGGTGAGCCTACCTGGAGACTAGAAGCTTGGGTACAGGAACTGCAAGGAAAAACAATAGCCTAAAGGCATCCATCCAGGAAAATTGCTGCTCCAGTGCCTGTTGGGCAGAGCAGAAGGGCGGGTCTTACTTTTGACCCTGATGAAGGGACTTCCGGTTTGCGATTACAAAAATCAAGTAATGAATACTCTGACCAGGAATAGAGGGGCCCTGCCTTCGGCCAGGCAGAGGAAAGGGACAACCACGTTCACTGGACTGTGTAGATTCGATGGACTGGCACATCAGACCCACAGGAGTATAAAGCTCTAGTGGACACCAGCGCACAGGGTACTCTAATTCCATCAGATTAGAAAGGGGCAGAATCCATCTGTAGTTCTGGAGTGACAGGAGGATCCCAACAGCTGTCTGTGTTGGAGGCTGAGGTAAGCCTAACTGGGAATGAGTGGCAAAAGCATTCTATTGTGACTGGTCCAGAGGTTCAATATATCCTTGGTATAGGCTACTTCAGGAGAGGGTACTTCAAGGACCCAAAAGGGTACCATTGGGCTTTTGGTATAGCTGCCTTGAGTACGCAGAAGATTAAGCAGCTGTCTAGCTTGCCTAGTCTCTCAGAGGATCCGTCTGTGGTGGGGTTGCTGTGTGTTAAAGAAGAACAGGTGCCAATTGCTACCATGACAGCATACTGGTGACAACATCGCACCAATCGAGACTCCCTAGTTCCCATCCATAAACTGTTTAGGCGATTGGAGAGTCAAGGAGTGATCAGTAAGACTCATTCACCCTTTAATAGTCCCATATGGCTAGTGCAAAAATCTAACGGAGCGTGGAGGCTAACACTGGACTATCATGCCTTGAATGAAGCCACCCCACTGCTGAGTGCTGCCATATCAGACACGCTAGAACTCCAACATGAACTGGAGTCAAAGGCAGCCAAAAGGTATGCAACAATTGATATTGCTAAGGCATTTGTCTTCATCCCTTTGGCAGCAGAGCTCAGGCCACAGTTTGCTTTCACGTGGAGGGGTATCCAGTACCCCTGGAACTTGACTACCCCAGGGGTAGAAGCACAGTCCTACTATTTGCCATGGATAGCTACAGACTGCACTGGAACAAGGCAAAGCTCCTCAACACCTGCAGTATATTGATGACATCATTGTGTGGGACAAGCTGCCCCTAGAGAGGTCCCACTCTATGTGCTGACAGAGGCTGAGTCATGTGAGGCTCAACTAACCCTTTGGTCTTGGGTGCCAGGAAGGCTACGATAGCATTGAAAGCAACTTTATTCATGTTTGTTTCGAGCAGTGCCTCACTTTTACAGTGTGTGTGGTTCTGGACTCAGGGCCTGAATTGGGTCTGCTGGGTTGTGGTGCCTCCTTGAAGGCCAGGACAGTCCTTTCAGAAAAGCCCTGTTTGCACTTGACCCATTGCCTTCTGCCATGCAGCAGACTGGGGTGCTCGTGAGGGTTGTGGCCGGAAGGGGTGAGCCATGGAATACACTGTGTGCTCTTGACAAGAACTTGATGCTACCTCCCCACTTGCTTTTTCTTTAGAAGAATGGTTTGCTCTATTTGAGTCTTGCAGGCCCCTGTCCTTTGGATTGAAATTGATTTTAAATTCTTTCAGAAAACTTCTTACTGCAGTAGTGCTCTCCTCTTCAAGCCAATTCCAACTGTAAAAACCTTTTGCAGCCTCTTGTGTTCAGGTTTTGGTGGTGCGGGAAGAGTATTTTGGTTTTAAGTTCAACTCTGTTCCTCAGGGATGTGAGACAGGTGTATTTCTTACATTAGAGCTTCCCTACTGGGCTTCCGTTGGGCAATTTCTGTTTGGCCAAGCTCTGGGAGCAGGATTTTGCCACTTTTTCTTCCTATGAAGGAAAGCTCTGCTCCCATCTGGGTTTCCTAATGGGATGTGGCTCCTTCTCCCTTGTTCAGGGTGTCAAGCTGTGGCTTGTCCTGCTCTGCAGAACAGGGATCTGCCTGATCACCACTGAAGAGAGACAGATGAGATTGGCAGCCAAACAGAGCACAGGTAAAGTCTCCAGTCAGGGAACATTTATTGAGCAGGGTACGGGTAGGGGGGAGGTTAGGGTGCCCTATGAGGCAGGAGGCCAGGGACTGCCCTGCACTGGTCAGTCAGCTCAGCACAAAGAGGCCAGAGGTGCAAAAAGCTGTATCTGCCAGACTGAACACCTGAAGGGCACTCACACATTTCACTGCACACACGTGCTGCAGCCATCCGAGGCAGTCCCAGAACCCTAGTACCAGCCCAGCTCTGCTGGCTAGAGAGCCAGGCTGGGGATCAGCACAGACTAATTAATAACTCATTCTTTTGTCATTGGGATTACAATCCAAACATCACCATTCTTGCTGTGCTTTGCCTGTGCTCCAAGCAGAGCTCTGCCCTTCTTACAGGCTGCATCCCAGGGCAAACACAGGATTTCAGCTTTGTCCTGGAGCTCAGATCACATATGGCAGCATGGGGCCAGGAGCCCAGCAAGTATTGGGAGTCTGAAGGGATTAGGGGTGATTATGCTCAAAACCAAACTAGCTTCTTTCTACTGTGGGCTGTCTGTAACCTCAAGTGGGAATGGGCCCCTGGCGTCCCTAGGGAGGGGTGGCAATCCAGAGATCCCGGTTGGGATCTTGAGAGAAGCAAAACAAAACAAATAACAGAATTGCAGGCCTGGACTGCAGGAGAGGTTGTTTTGGCTTTATCGGGGATGTGCTTGGCAGGACGCCCTGGGAGATTGCACTGGAGGGCCATGAGGCCCAGTGCTGCTGGGTATTCTCCAAGGATCTCTCACCAAGCCTGGGGGCAGCATGATAGGCTTGCATATCTCTCAGTTCTCTTCTCAGCATCTTAGCCTTTTTCCCTCTGAAAAGGAACCACACCCCTCCCACTGAGCCAGCAGAAACAATCCATTTCGTAGAGAACCTCAGTACTGGGCATGCAACAGCACTACATGAGGTAAGAGAATACAGACTGTCTCCAAAAAATGCAGGCACTGGCACTTTGTAGCATCCATTTCATTTCTACTCCAAACAGCTCTGGCTTTGGAATTCTTTATTTGGTTTGAAGTATGCTGAACACAGATCCTATGTCAAAGTTCTTCCAGGTCTCTTCCTAAGCTTCCCTCCCACTTCTTACCTGCCTAGACGGATAACCAGTAATCCAGAACATTACTAGATATAAGATCACAGTCAACTGAAGCTACTAAAAGAAGGCAGAAGTTGGCAGCATCAGATATGAGTGCAGGGACACACTTTTCCCCTCTAACCCTCCTGTTCTAGGCTCCTGGAATACATGTAAAGCAACAAGACTTCTGTCAAAATATAGGGCAGGGAGAAACAACAAGTTCCCTAGGTGTGTGCCCTCCAGAACTGAAGTCTCTTCAGGTGCTGTCCAACCCCACCACTGAGCTAGAATTGCACTGCATCATGCAGCACCTGGAGAGATACCACTGCTTTCCATCAAGCTGGGGCAGATAAAGCCCTTATCCTGTAGAAGTGCTCTTTGCTGCATGGGGCAAGAGAAGAGGCACAGCTAGTATCTTCACTGTAAGGCAATGTAGGGCCACCCTTCAGCCAGGAGTAGGTCTTGTAGAGTTTTTTTTCATGTCTCTTTTCTGAAAGGTCTGCATTTCCTCCTTCACTCTAAAGCAGCTAGTTCTTCCAGGAGCTGTTCTTTCTCCTCCTGCAGCTCCTGCACCCGCTGTTTGTTCTGCTCTAGTCTGTCCTCCAGCCACTGAAGGAGTGGCCCACTGATGGCAGACATCTGGCTGCAGAGGTTCTTTGTGAACACTGGAAAGAGCAAGAACATATCATGTCAGTGCAAACACAAAAAAGACTCAGCGTGCTACAACAACCCTAAAGCCAAGAGTGTTAGAGACAGCCAAGGAAACACTCCCACATCCTGGCCAAGGCAACCAGACATCCTCAAAGGAAAATCAGAATCAGCAGCTTGCTAAACAGGGAAACAAGCTATTCCAATCTGACCTTTAGACACCCAGGGGAGGGATGACAGACCTACAACAGAAATCTGGAAATCTGCATATAAGTCATCATTGATGCTAATTAATTTCTAAATTCAGAAGCAAAGAATGCCTCATTTATTGAACAGGTGAAAATGGACAACGGGGTATTCATCTTGGAACAGAAGTAGGATTAGGATTCACCCTATCTCACTGGCAAAAGCACGTAACATACAGGAAGTGCTAGGAGATGCAAGCATGCATATAGATCAGCCAGACACTACTTCAAGATTCACCAAATCCAAAATCCCCTTGCTGTTCTAACAGCAAAAAAAAACCCAAACCCAAAACCAATGCAAAAAACCCAAACAAACCCAAAGTCTATTGTAATTTTAACCAATTGTACAAAGGTTGAAGGATACAACAGCATTCGTAAACCCCAGGATTAGGTTATTTTACAGCCCTTGATGTTTTCCTTTAAAGTATTTAGTTACAATTCTGTTCCTCCACTAGATTTTATGTAACAAGATAATGATCTCAGGGAATTCTCTGGGTTACACAGTGTTTGTGACTGGAAATGAACTGTATGGCAAAGAAAAAGACAAAAGATTGTGCTTTTATAGTCATTTACAAGTGCCTTTTATGGCAGAGAGGACTGTTACACAGCTGTGGTCTACTGTCCCCCAAAGTTAGAGCCAAACCAACCCCTGCTCAAGACTCTACTGTTTTGACTCTGGGAGTAGCATCCTGGATTCTCACATGCAAAAAAGCAATCCTTACCTGAACCATTATGAATCTTGGTTACGGAGTCTAGATGGGTGAGGCTAAGAGATGAACAGAATGCAGGTTAGTGACAAGACAGCAGTGAATTGCATATTAGGCAAACCCAGGCTATAGAACCAGCTACCTACAAGTCACTGACACTGCAGGTACATCTAAACCTCTTCAGTTGTTGAAGCCCTGTACATTCACAAGGATAACAAAGAGCTTACAGCACAGAAACATCAGTGTTGAGCACCAGAGGCAGGAAAAAAAAAAAGCTGATATTTAATCTCATTTTTCAGACTTCTTCTTGGCACTATTACCCTGGTTAAACGCTAATTACTGTCACACACAGACACATGACTGAAGTGCCACCATTAGTTCACACATGCTCTAGCTCTTTTTTTGTTGCAGCAAAGGAGCAGTTACACTTAGCTCTTGTACACAAGGCTGAGAGAATTTGAACTCCTTAATGTGAAGGTATTCAATCAGTTCTCCTACAAAGGCAAGTGAGCTGCTAATGCTTCTTATTTTCTATACTCCTGCTAAGGTTATGGTACTTTAACTACAGCAACAGTAGAACATGTTAGCAAAAACAGTCTTGGAGAGGGGTGCAGCCCCAGTGTTGTTACCTGTGAATTCTCCTGTAGGCATCTTGCTCTTCTTGGCAAAGGATCTTGGGCAGCTCTACAGCTGATTCCAGACACACTTTTCCAATGGTTTCATGGGGGACAACATGAATAGGAATTTCAATCCTTTCATATCTAAAAGGGTATCAGATACAATTAACTTCAAAGCATCAGAGAAAGAAAAAAAAGGATTTCTACAAACCTGCAACAGTCTGTCCAACACATGGCATTGCTGTAGGTTTGCTTTTGGGAACACATGCCTGAGTTGACAGGCAAATGGAAGCCTTTTATAGGCACACACTTGTCTTAAATTTTAATGATAAAATGCTAAAGCAACTAGATGGCCAGTACTGACAATATGACACACAGCGTGTGTGTGGTTGGTGGGGACTCTACACCACGCAAGCTTGAAGCCTCGACCTCTAGAGTTGAAAGCAAAAGGGTGGGCCTTCTACACAACAGACTACAGCACAAATTCATACCCAGACTACAGTGCCCTACACCAAATCTTAAACTACTAAATTATGTAGGCTAAATTAGTCAGTCCTAATCTTTAGATTGTCTTCAAGCAGCCTGCATTAGCAGAAGTAAGGAGACCTCATTCAGGCGTCTCTATATAATATTTGCTCCTCATGATGAGCCTAGAAGCCACTTACTTGAGACAACCCAGAAAGGAGAGACAAGCTGAAATACGACCTGACACTGGACATAATATTCTTCTGCTGTACTCACTCTGAGCTCTTCTGGGCCTGAATGGACTGGAAACAGGTGTAGAGAATCCTGCCTGTCTAAGAGAAACAGCAGAAAGTCAGGTTCCAAGAGAAAAAAGTCATCTAAAACCACACATTCCTTTAGGAAGCAGAATATGCTTTCAAATAGCATTTTAACAGGTTGCAAAGGTACATGCTTTTCGCTTTGATTGCTATGCTCGAACTGTTTACAAGCAGATACTGACAGACCCGTTAACTATGAAAAAGAATCTTAAACAATAGCTACCTGGAAAACAGACAAGACACACCACTATCAGCTTATCTCACACTATAGCAGCATCTCCTGAAGAGGCCAGAGACACAGAGGTGCAATAAGCTGTATCTGCCGGACTGAACACCTGAAGGGCACTCACACATTTCACTGCACACACGTGCTGCAGCCATCCGAGGCAGTCCCAGAACCCTAGTACCAGCCCAGCTCTGCTGGCTAGAGAGCCAGGCTGGGGATCAGCACAGACTAATTAATAACTCATTCTTTTGTCATTGGGATTACAATCCAAACATCACCATTCTAGCTGTGCTTTGCCTGCGCTCCACGCAGAGCTCTGCCCTTCTCGCAGGCTGCATCCAAGGATTTCAGTTTTGCCCTGGGGTTGATGTTTCTCATGAGTACTTGGAGGGTTTATTGCCATTTTTAAGTTGCCTACCTTTGTGTTTTTGTCCTCAATGAAGCAGGAAAAGATAAGCCCTACAAAACCTTGGTCCATCATCTGATACATAGCTTGTGTGCGGACATCTGCAGACAAAGAAATAAGAGAATGAGAACTGCACTGGTCGCTTGAAGGAGTGGAAAAAGATTTGCCACCTTTTGAAGGGTGACCTGGAATTTGGTAACAAATGTCACAAGCTTTATTTTAAAGTTCTTACTCCAGGTGAGTAGGTTAAAAAAAATTTGATCCAATTTAAAATGTAATTAAATACTAATTCTTAAAAATACAAGATGAGTTAACAAAACAAGAAATGATCTTAGCATCAGCCTGGTGCCACAGATCACTATATAGCCATCATGTCCAACGCATATAAGATACTCACGCACTTCTTTCAAAAAAGTTTTTGGTTTTGCATTAACACTCACAGATGTCAAAAGTCATCACAGCAGGCCTATGATTCTCACAGCTTTTTTTGCTATTCCCCACACCCTAGATCTAGTTTTCCTGCCTGAAAGAACAGTAGTACTAGTAGTAGCTGATCTGTGACTACTACACATGCAGTTTGAGCACCTGGAGCACACAGACAGGAATGGGGCTATACTGGCAGAGGTTCCTGAAGCCCACACAGACAATCTTGTCCTACCAGAGGACATTTGAGAAACCAAACTTTGATAGTTGGGATGTGCAGCTCTGAAAATCCAGTAAACTGAGTAACACAATTAGCCAGCTGTGAGTTTTCATACAGAACCTACACCGAGACTGCTCTTACCGACATGTGATGGCCAGACAGTAATATGAGGATGAGAGTGATACCAGCCCACAACTCTCATGGGACGTCCCGTCATTTCAGCCAACCTGTGTGTGAGTCAAGGTGCTTTTGAAACCAATAGAGCAAATGGAAGAAGTTTTTTGTACAAGGAAAACCAGCATAGTTTTAAAAGAGTTTCTTATCAGTCAACAGAATTCCAGATGCCTTTAGAGGGGTGACAAGACACGCGTCAGGAAGCTGATGGAAGCCTCTTCCCCAGCACTGGCAGGATGCCACCGCTGCAGGAGCAAATTGGATTTTGTTTGCATGTGGCAGTAAGCGACATGGCAGCAAGCTGTCCAAAACAGCTCCTTGAGTGTATGTAGGGAAAAGGCTCTCCAGTGCACCATACCTGGAAACAGAGACTTGTCAACCTTTCATCTTGACTAAGTCTCCCTGCTGAACTGCTACCCTCCCCCAAAAACATACTTCAGTTTTACTTGTGACCAAATACAAAGAAATTATAAAAAACAGTTATAACACAATTCCACTGCAAATGCTGGAACCAACAAAGACCCCAGAGAATGGCAACTGCCAGCATAGCCCTCCAAACCGAACAGTTGTAGGAGGGAAGCAGCAGCAGACTTCAAGCCAACTAGAACAAGTCTAAAACACAGCACATAAAAAGAGGTCTGAGGTAAACCACTTTGCTGGCAAGTTTGCTGCTGTCTCTACTAAAGGATATCTCTGCTTCAGTAGAAGCAGCTGAAAGCTGCTCTGGCGAAATTTCCACACGGTCTTTTCTCTTATCGGAACGGCGCAGGATAATCACAGAATGGATATGAACAATTCGGCTGGTGTCAACCTAACGACACAAAAGTGAAAATTGATCATTCCTCTGCTAAAGAAATAACCACCCTCAAGGAAACGGCCGGCTCCTGTACCTTCAGTAGGAAAAAGGTACACACCAGAATACAGTCAGGCGTGCACATGGGAAGCTTTCCTGACTCGAAGCTTTGATTTTCGCAGCAGCTGGAACTACGAGTCGGCGCTAGCCAAGAGCAGAGAGGGGAGGCGGGAGGCACAGCGGCACGGCTCTGCCGGGGAACCGCCCCCACAAAGGCCTGTACAACGCTCCCTGCCGCAATGACCGAGCCCCGCTCGGAAGGTAAGAGCCCACAGACCGCTATCCCACGGCCCGCACCGACACAGGCCATGAGCCCCGCCCGGGCAGCACCTCCTCCCGTTGTGTCCCCCACGCGCCGCCCGTCTCTCCCCGGGGCAGCCCCGCCCGGCCCCTGTACCTCGCCGATGCAGAGCCCCATGACCTCCTCCTTCTCAGTGCTCAGCGCGTGGTTGAGGCACACCAGGAAGGCATCCGCCTCCAGATGCACCGCATACACCGCCATCTTGCCGCCACCCTCCCGTCTTCCCCCACCACCCCCGGAAGTAGGCGGGCACAAGCCCCACTTCCCCCGCCCGCACCCGGCAGAAGGGCCAATCCCAGCGGGGCTCGCTGGCCCTTCCAACCAATCGGCGAGGCCAAGGTGCTGGCTGGCTTCCGGAGAGGCGAGGGGTGCCGCGCGGCGGAAGCGCCGTGTCGCCCACGCGAACGGCGGCCCCGGGGTTCCGCGCTGCAACCGCTGGCCGGGACGGGGCGGTGCGGGCGACGGAGCGGAGGGGGACAGGACGGGGCGGTGCGGCTCGACCCGGCTCGGGGCGGGGCTCCAGTGCGCGCCGGCCATTGGGGCCTGCGAGCAGCCGGGGGGAGACTGCGAGGTCAGAGGGGAGGGCGGGGGAAGGCTTTGCTTGGTGCACACGGCGCTGGCTGTCACCTGGCGCGGGGCTGCAGGTAGGTCACGGGCGGGCGGCCCGAGGGCCCCGGCCCGGCGCCTCCCGCTCCTCCTGGTGCCGTCTCATGCCGAGGGGCGGCCGCCGAGCCCCGCAGGCCCGGCCCGGGTGGGAGGCGGTTGCTATGGAGACGTGCTGCGCCCTCTTCCCGCTGCGGCGGCCGGGCCTCCCCGGCCCTTCCCTCCTCCTCCCTGCCACGGCCGGCACGCCCGCCGTCCGCACCGGTCCCACACCCCCTCCCCATACGGTCTTCCCTGCTCCCCTTGTCCGCACCGCCCCCCACACCTCGGCTGGCCCTTCACCAGGCCCGGCTCCCGCACCCCTTTCCTCGTCCTCCCTTCTCCGGGGGTCCCCCCACACTATGTCCATCTCTTTTTGTCTTCCTGTTTCTTTAGATCCTACCAAAACTAGACCTTCCCTCCCCAAACTGTTGGACAGCCCCGGCTGGTCGGTGAGCATCTGCTACCCCTCAGTAGGTCGGGCAGAACGGAGAGTGGAGTCACGGAGGTGCTTGCTCGGGGCGAGTGCTCCAGGCAGAGTAGAGTCCAAACCCCCAAGAAGAAGCTTTAGAGTGAGTCAACATGCTCTTACATCAGCAGACAGCTCATCTGATCCCTGACTTGTTGCAAAACACAGGTTGGGTTTTTCAGGAGAGCTCAGCTCCCTGAGCTGAAAGCTAAAGCTCCCCGAAGGCTGCGTGCACAGAGGTGTGCAGGCAGCTGCACACTCTCCACCAGAAGGCCAGACTTGCCAGCATTGGTCCAGAAGCTGTGTGGCCGTGTTAGCACAACACTGCCCAATTCACTGAGCCTCAGCCTCACTTTTTTTCCTTGGTGCCTAAATGGCAGCTGAACTCTTCTAACAATCTAACCCCGTCCCCTTTTAAAATAGAAGGTAATAAAGGGTGGAGTTTGTTCAGCATGCTGAGCTCCAGCTCTGGGGATGGTCCAAGCGGCAGCTGGAGCAATTTCTTTCACTGTTTTTGTAAAATATTTTAATGTACCCAATTTAAAAGCAAATAAATTGTCTTCACTACAAGATGCAGTCCTCCTCCTGGCCATTTTCACATTTATTCATGTATCATATGGCTCAGAAATCCACCCAGGTCCCAGAACAGTATTAAACTTCTAAGGCCTGATGCTGAGATGGACAGAATACCTGCAGGTCTTGTTCCTGTCCGTGGGGGTTGGGCTTTAAATCTCCCCAGATCAGTACCTTAAACAGCTTAGACTTCTGCAATTACGTTGATGGGAACATTGAAATTTGTGTGAGAGGATGACGCTGCAATCCTGCAAATTTAAGCTGATTGTTTTTTTATTGGATGTGGTGGGTTTTTCTGATAGATTATGAAGCAAGCAATATAAGAAACAGGTTTTACAACTTGTTTTAAATATAAGTAAGCTTATATTTCCTTTCACCCATGTCTTCCTTCAGGCTTTTTATTGCTTTCTGATAAAATCTGCAAAAATAGGAATTGTATATGTTTGTCCCTTCTTAAAGTTTCAGGTGGAAATGTCTAAGCGCATGCTTTTACAAATCTCCTATTTCTTTTGTATGTTTGAGTACTAAAGACAGACCTGTCTTACTTCAAACCAAATTGACGGTTTTGCCTGACCTCAAGATTTTATTTGTGACACTAACTGGGCACCTTCATAACAGTCTTAGAGACTGTTGAAAAGAGAGGCCAGACCGGGCCTCTGAACTTTGGCAACTGAACTCAGAGCTGTGGAGTTCAGAGGAGGTTTGGGACAAATTAGTGGGGCAAAAGGTGAAAACACGTTAACCGCTGCCCATTCTGCACAGTGTCCTCTGCATGAGACCTTGTTCTGTTGGTCCTGTACCTATCATTACTACCATGTTCATACACAATAAACAGAAACATACATGTTGTGCTTTAGTCCTCCTACCTGTAGTTCAGCAAGACTGAACCAGGTTAGTATTTGGATAGGAGACCTTCCAGGAGAGTTTACTTGCTGTAGGAAATAGCGTTCACTTACTGAGTAATATTTTTCCAATACTGAAGTCAGTCTTGAGTCTTCTGGTTCTGGGGATGATAAACTGTAGAAATTCCAGCTTTGAATGGAATAAAAGCAAGTTTTGGGGCATTTTTGATCGTGATGGAGCTTTTGGCAATTTACTGCAGGGTAGGAAAGTATCCTGGCCGAATTCCAACCTGGGTGATTACATTCAGCTGACTGAAAATGAGCAGTGGCGATTGCTGTTGGGCAAAGTGATTTCCACACATGGGCTTAAATTTGTAAAGTGACTTAGGGTAAAGCAGAATGAAAAGGACTTACAGAAATGTCCCTTTAACCCTCATAGCTTATTCTTGAAGGCCTTGTGAGGCTTGTCAGTCTGCTGTCACATTCCTCTAAATGCCAGTGATCCAGCTGCTGGGGCATTGCTTGGAATAGCTGTAACACATCACAGGATGGTCTTCAGAACAGCAGTGCTTTTTATAATGCACATACACATTCCCACACATCAAGCAAGGAAACAAACAGAATGGCAAAAAAAGAAATAATAAAAGAACGTTCAAAGTTTTCTTTGTTAGAAATTAAAATACTGTGACAGTGCTGTTCAGGCTGATCCATGGTTGGTGTTTTGGTTTCAAAAAGGCTAAGTGATCCTTTGATTCAAAAAGGTAGAGAAGCATAGATGTAAGATATAGAAGGCAACATGGAAGTGTATTTCCTGTTATATATGTACCCCAATGTATAACAATTTTTTTCTCTCCCTGACTTTTCCTACTTTATTTTGTACTCAGATTTTCTTGCTCCTGTCTGAAATATGCCTTATAACTTTACAAGTTTTCAGAAGACCACTGTGTTTCACTGGGATAGGAATATTGCATCTGCTTCATAGGAGGAGGATGTTATACATATTACAGCTTAATTCTGTTCTACTTTAAACCTAGATAAAGAATGAAGACTGTCTGTACCATTTTGATTACCTGTTCTAGGGTTCAAAGAGAGAACCATTTCCCCTGACCTTCATTTGCTAATGGCTCAGCTTGATCTAACTGGTATACAGATAAACTTGCTGTTAAGCAAAAATTCCAGTAGGAAGAACCATCTCAATGTCCAAAATTCCTTTGCCCCTGCTGGTATTGGTGGCTTTCTGTAACCATCTAAAAGCCGAACTGCACAAAATCACGAGAGCTATTCACGAGAAGCTTGTATGTGAATGGACAATGCTGCCATCCTCTTGAGAGATGAGATGAAGGACCCTTCACATTGACAGCTCTGCAAGTTCCAAATATGAGAGTCGTGCATATGGAGTTTCATGCTTTGTCTCCTGAGTGATCTTCGTTCTTGTTAATTTCACCTCTTGTCACGAGTTTTGCTTTTGGGATTTAGACCATCATTAGCCACGGAACTCCTGTGTAAATCGCTTTTTTCTTTTTTTTTTTCCCCCCTATTTTACACAAAGACTGTTAATAGGACTGTTAGTGGAATAAGCAAAGCCAATATTCACAGGGTTTCACTTCGTACCAATAGCACCTTTTGCCCCAGAATGCCTTACAAATGCCATACAGCACGCATGTCCCAGTGTACAACTTGTCATGAAATTTCTGTTCACTTAGGCACCACCTTAGTTTCCCAAGCTGACTTTTAGGGACATTTCAGCACATAGCATCTCATACAGTAAGTCAGATGCCACCCAGAGGTGCCTTTCAGGTCTGAGAGCTTTCTCCGTGAATGTATTCAAAGCTAAAGAGACCATGTGTGCATCCTGCGGGTTGACGCCGTCCACCTAACGGGAGCATCCTGAAGTGACTGAGGGAATGGCAGAAGGAGGGCACGCTGGCGCTCCTCCTGTCCGGCTGTGGGTGCGACGTGTAGGTGTTTACTGCGACGAGCACCGCAAAACGTGGCTTGTGGCTGCAGAAGAGGCAAGTCTCCTTTGAGCTTCCCAGTGATTGTAGCTTTGCTATTGCAGGTACCTCTACTGCATTGCCAGTAACTGCCTGCTCTTTTTGTTACTTTCCCCCAGGAGGAAGGTATGCTGAGGGCTCGGATCCAAAGAGTTCAGGTTCCCCTGGGTGAGGCGCTGCGACCCAGCCAGCTCCCCCCATCCCGGCTGCCTCATATGTGGCAGCTGTCCCAGGGTGAGCAGTACAGGGATAGTAACTCTCGCGTTTGGGAGATAGAGCACCATCTCATGGTAAGGATGGTGGCAACAATAGACCATAGTCATGCCTGTTTGTGAAGTCATTTGAGATCCTTGAGGGACGGCAAAGGACTGTTATTTTGTTGAAGTCCATTAGCTCAGCCACGGTAACTGTAGACGTACTGAACTTTTCCTTGTCGCTTACAGCTTGGTGGTGTTGAAGAACTGCTGCTTAAACTCGTGCCTGGTGATTAATCTGGTATGTGTAGATATTACCCTACTTTGTACTGTGCTCTGTTTATTCCCAGTCATTCTTTAATATGAATTTTTGTCTTTCAGGAGCAGTGGCTCTAGGAAGATGTCGTTGTGTATTTTGTACAATAAATTATTCTCTCTCCACTGAAATGCAGCCACCTCTGAGGTGGAAGCAGTTAAACAACACACAGCAACATCACACAAGAGTTTAGGACAGGCAGTGAAGAGGAGTATTGTGTCCAAGTGAAACATCGGGGGGAGTTCTAGGTAGGCAGAATGTAATTGCCCCAAGTGGAGTTTGGCCAGGATGCTGGAAGTAATGCCCTAGTGATATTGAAAAGTGCTGTGGGCCAGTGAATTATCAGAAATTTGAAAGGCAGCACCTCCCTAGCTTTAGGCAGGGGCAGGAGCTGAACTGTGGCTCAGAGGGAGCTGAAGTCCCGCCACCGCTTTCGTTAACAGCAGTGCTTTCCTGTAGAGGTCTCCCATCCAACTACTAGTACCACCATTTTTTGCTCATCTTTTGATCTCTCACAGAAGATCACAGTTACAGGTGCCACAGCTGCAGAAAGTTAAATTCAGTGTCTGAAATCCTGTTTTCTAGGGATTTGAACACGTTAGAGCTATCTCCAGTCTGTTGGGTGGGGTGGGGGGGTGGTTTCCAAGAGACTTTGTCCTGGAACCATAAAAAAAAAAAGCCCTACTTGTTGTCTTTATGGGACATACACAACTAAGTTGTTTTGTTTGGTGGTTTTTTTAAATGCCTCCTCCAGCTGCAGTTACGTGACTATCACCAAATCCTTGGTTGTGTAGAGCTCACAGAGAGGGCTTTTACATAAATACATGTTTTAGTATAAGGTGTAGAGGCACAGAACTGTTAAAAATTAGTCACCCATGTTAATTTGAATCTTTGCTGGAATCTTTGTGCATCCAAGTGGAACAGGACACATTTTGACCAGCGAAAAGAAAAAGGCCTTCAAGCCTAGCAACATAAAACTTCCCGTATTCATTGTCCATATTATCATCCTTTAGCCAGACACACAGAATTCTTGTGTATGTTGGCAGGCATCTGCAAGCAGCAATAGATGTTTTCTGAACTGTCTGTGACAGAGAGGGAAATTGGGAGCTCTTTAAAGCCTTGGCTTTAAGACCGCGTCTCCCCCCCCAGAAAGCATGTTGTTTCTACAGTAACATTTTCCTATCATTTTAGTTCTCTGAACATGTCCCAGAAGGATCCCTGCCAGAAACAAGCCTGTGAAATACAGAAGTGCTTGCAAGGTACCAAGTGTCATTTTGTCTTTTTGGTGTCTTGATTTTTTTAATTCTTAATTCTTTTAACTTAATCCTGTTCTCCTTTCACCTTGAGAAGGAAGAAAGCAAGCACATTAGCGTCACCTGGTTGCGAAGCAACTAGAATTATAATGTCTGGTTTTAATAGAATTCCCTTGTGCTTGATTGTAAATAATGAGATGCTATTAGTACAAAACAGAGCATTTGTAACAATAACGTGCTTATTTCAGAGTGTTCTCCATGCTGGTAGCGAGATCCCATGTGTAGTCTTGGGACTCAGGTGTAGGCTGAGAGCTAGACATTATAATAAACTCTCTTACAGAGTGGGTAGTGAGGTAGTGGGTGGATTGTATGAGAAGACTGCAGAGCTTCTAGCTCCAGGGGTATTTTAAGAGCAGGTCAGACAGATGTCTGTCAGGAACAGGTTAGGTACATGTGATCTGGCCTCAAGGTATGAGATGGTCTCCCTCTGGAGACCTTTAATAGCTGTTTTGTATTAGCTTAGCTAAATATTTGTAGGGGTGAAGGAGATTATGTGATAATGTGTTTTGGGAGCCTGACTTGGGGAGAGCAGGCTTGTTACTTGCAGAGGACAATATTTTAAAAAAAATGTGGTTGCTTCTTGGGAAAGGATTTTCCTTATGGAATGAATAAGAGAAAACATTCCTCTGTGCCAAAGCAGCTCAGCCATATGGGAAAGAGTTCTTCCTAACTCACCTGGTGGAGCCCTTAGCTAGCATGCTCTGAGCTTCATGTGAGAATAACTCATGGTGTTAGCCCAGGGATGATGAGGCAGGAGGTTAGCGACACCACAGCTAAAATTATCCAGGCCAGTTCCACAGCAGCTCATTTCTGCCTTTAATTTATTTGCAGATTACAAGCAGAGTAGCTAAAATATAGCAGGGAGGGAAGAGGGGGTCCTGATGGGAAAGTAGAGGGATGGCTTTGCAGGCTGCAGCAAACAGTGATTGCAATCTGTGCAGGCAACACAACAACCCCAGTGGCTGGGGAGGAGCATAGGAGGAAAAGCATCTGGAAAAAGTAGGGAAAATCAATAGTCAGTTACTGGTAGATGTCTGTCTTTCCCAGGATTGTTTTTTGGAAGCTGTGTTCAGCTCAAAGCAAGTGCTCAAACAACCCCCTCTACATGTCCCCAACATTTGTTTAGATATTACCTTTTACTGTCTTCATGGTTTGGAGCATTCTCCCATGAAGGGCTGCCTTCTCCCCCCATAGTAACTGCACTTAAAAGCTAATGTTTGACCCTATTTTGGTCCCATCTGTGACAACGTTCTTTTTATGACATTTGTGGAGGTTATTCCAAGTGTTTTACCTGTGTAGGTTTGTGTACAGATTTGATCTGAATGGTTAAGTGTTAGCAAAGAAGCTCGTTGACTCTGCTACATGCACACTCCACTGTCCACTGGTTCTCTAGTTGTCATTTTGGAGTGCTGTTGTTGTTCATGTATTATCATGCTGTGGAGTTGTCTGAGTTACACATATGAAGCAGCTGAGTTGACAGACAGCAAAGCAATTTTCCCCGTAAGAATTAATGAGATAGAGGATGTATCCAGAGCCTTAACTGGCAAATAAGCAGAGACAGTGTACACAGTGTAGAGGATGGAGGGCAGAAGCAGGACCTTTGGGAGATGCTGGCTTTTCAAAGGCTGGTTTTGGAGTGGGTCATTGTTCCAAAAGATCTTGCCTGCTTCCTCTGTGAAACTGAATGCCCACTGTAAATCTCTTCTGTGTTTTGCTATCCATTGTATGACTAATATACATGTGGTTTTCAGGAATGCATCCCTGACAGATAGCAGGGTGTGCCTGTATGTACTCGTGGTTTTAGAAACAAACCTGCACAGGCAGAGGAACAGTTATAGGAGAGCCTTGGAGCACTCATCATCTGCAGGTTATAGCAGAGAGAGATTAGCTCTCCTCTCCAAAGGCCTGCCGTGCCTCCTAGCCTGCCAGCTTGCACAAAGCAGTAACATCACCATAACCTTTTTTCTCAGGGGTGACCTATGTGCTTGTGTTACAGGTCACTCACCAACCCAGTTATGGAATTCATAGTCCAGTGATCAGAGCAGACTGGCTTGCTCAGTGACCAGAAGGCATTCACTGCTGCTTTCTGGACTCTCCAGTGGGTGCTGTGTTTGTCTCACATTGGATTGCTGTTGCTTCTTTTAGTCTTTTAAAAATCAGTGGCAGGTGTGGGGGATGAGTGCAGCTGTGTAGTGGTTGCATAGCTCATCCAAGGCAGAGCGGGTAGCTCTGCACGCCCTGTGCTTCTGTGCAGACAGGCAGGTAGTTATTAATTCAAGCCACAGACTCAGTCTACTCACGTACCCGCAGGGCTTCTCTCTAAGAGCCTGGTGGCCAGCCCTGCAAAGCACTGTGGGCTTTGCCACCTCAGCTGACAGTGGGAGCCAGCAAAGCACTACGGCAGAAAGGATGCTGGACAAATCACCTGTGTCCTGCAGTGCCTGAACCTGCCAGTGCAGTGAAATCTCTCCGAGCCTGAAACAAAGGCAATATGGAGAAAGTACAGAGGTGGGCATAGCCGTGTTGTGCACAAAGATGTGAGCCCAGTCATCCCAGGTCAGACTAGGAGCTCGTTTAACCCCGTGTCCCAGCTCTGGCAGTGTCCAAGAGGAGAAGCCTAGGAAGGAAAGTGAGAGGAGGTCAAGTAACAGTTGTGTGGCTAAGGGACTTCCTGAGCTAGAGGTTGGACCTTTGTGTGGAAGGTGGTCATGTTCCTGGCTCTGTGCAGTTGGATTCAGCTGCTGGTGCCTGGCTAAGCATTCCTGCTAGAATGCTGCCTGCTTCAGTTACGCTGCAAAGCTACAGCAGGCCACCAGTAGGAGGTTGGCAGTCATACTCCTCACCCCTTCCTTTTACAAACCCCGCAGTGCCAAAGGGTGCACAAGTCCCTGTTTATACCAAGTCCTCTTTGGATGCTCTTATATTTACACTCAGCTGTAAACCGTATAGTGACAATGGCAGCTGGGTTGAAGAGCATGGATGACAAGATCCAGCTTAAAAGCACACAGGCTAAAAAAAGTAAGGATTGAAGGGCAGCAATAAGGTAAACCTCATTCTTACTGTAGTGAGATGTGATAGCTACAAAACTGGGGACTGAAGATGCTCCCATCCACAACAGCAAGGCTGCCTTTGCATGGCTTTAGATAGCTAAACTATCTAAAGAGAGATTTTTTTTTTTTTTTTTTTTTTAANGAAATGCTTGTAAGCAGCTCTTGCTTTTCAGAGAAACACACTGCCCAGCAGCTGAAGGGCTGGACTAGATGTGCCCCCTCTGGGGACAAAACCTGTTCCCCTCTGCAGACTTAGTGTCTCCTTCTTATTTTCCAGTGAACAACTACATGGAGTCTAAGTGTGAAACCATGCTTCAGGAAATGCAGAAGTGCTGCGCCCGGTACCCCAAGGGCAGATCCATCTGTTGTTCAGGGTTTGAGAAAGAAGAAAGGGAGAGAGAAAAGTTCAAGGTGACTTCAGAAGGAATTCCCCCACCACCTCAGTAACACAATGCAGCTCCAGCAGGTGACGGAGCATGGACTCACCTGCAGAGCTCGTGTGTGTTTTTTCAAGCCTTCTTTAGACTTTCAGGAAAGCCAGATCACTCCTAGAACATACCACCCGGCACACCAAAAAGTATAACGCAGTACCAACAGATGGCCTGGTTAACAGACTTTATTTTCTGTACCAAAACAGCATCTACATTGTCTTTGCATTGCACCTGTGTCTGTGAAAAGTCAACTTGATGTTTTTAGAATGCTTACCTTACTCTAATCCATCCTTGCTCTCAAAATGGAGAACTGGAACCAAGTTATTCTGGCTTCTGGAGTGAGAGGTACAGGAAATAAGCTCAGAAGAGTGAGTGAGTTTAAGCGTGACACATGAAACAAGCCCATCTTGACACAGCAAAGGTATTGCTGCCATCATGCAGTAGTGTCAGACAACATTTGCCTGTCCAGTGGTTCAAGCTCAAGAATGGGAATCAGGTCTGGGGATTTTTCCTAGGTCTTGCATAGATCACGAGTGACTAGAAGTCACTTTGCCTAA
Organism: Balaeniceps rex; assembly: GCA_013401315.1. Lineage (NCBI taxonomy): Eukaryota > Metazoa > Chordata > Aves > Pelecaniformes > Balaenicipitidae > Balaeniceps > Balaeniceps rex. The sequence goes on from VYZW01017063.1 coordinate 30,232, forward strand.
GTGCCTCACTTTCCCACTGGACAGACTTTTGGTTACTTTGTATTTGAATTGCCTACACGCTGCTATTTGCATGACAAAGATGTTACAGGAACATTTCAGGGATTGCTACAGGAATAGGATTTTGTTTTTAAAAAGCAATATTCATTTGAAAGATCTGACTGTTGATATAAAATTTATAAATTTATGTATAACTGAACACCTTTAAGCAATATGTTGTGAACCCAGCGTAGCTCAACCCACTGGTACCCAGAGGCCTATCACAAAGCCCTGGGCTAGATCCAAGAACTGATTTAGGTGCTGCTTACTGAACAAGCAGTTGTAGACACTTGCTTTCAACATAGCATTCCAGACTCGCTCACAAGCCGGCTGTGTCTGGACCCCAGGGAGAGATGGCTTTTCAGCAGCTCTCACCTGTGCAGCAGAATTTCCTGTGACCTGTAAGGAAGAGCTCGGTAGACAGGTTCCTGCACCACCCTTCAGAGCTGCCTAAGTCTCTCTGTCCCCTGTAGCAGGAGTCCAGGCACCTTAGTGGGTGCCAAGTCCATTACAGGACCTAGGCACCTAAATATTGGACTTCGAACCCACTAGGCCCCTAACTCTGTCATTAGATCTAGCCGTAAAGGACTTTTGTGCTGTGATCAAGTACAACTTACTTATGAAATACAGCTTCTATAAACAGACCACTGTAGTCTAGGCACAATAGTTGACTGTATTGAAGCCTAGAAGAGCAAACCATCTGTATTCACTGCTCTGAAATACCATGATACAAAATAAATGACTGGAACAAACTGTAGGCTCCGTTTGGTTGTTTATTGAGAATACAACATAGCTGCAAGCCGGGCAGCTTGGCTGCCATTCACAGTCCAGAGCTACACATGATATCATCATGTTTAAATAGAAGCTGCTTGATATTTTTATAGCCGGGACTCAAGATCAGAATAATTCAGGGCTAGCCTTCCCCTCTCACCCTCCTCCCCTACCCCCAGAAACCCTTAAGACAAAATAGGGGTTTTAGTATTCTTGAAAAGTATGGGAAAGCAATGACAATGTTGTGAAGCAGCTCAAACGCTTGACAAGTAACTCATTTTTCCCTTTTGCTCTATCTGAGCAGGAGCAGTGGAAAGTAAGTCACTAACAGATGATAAAAAATAAGTATTTAGGCTTCTTTTGCACCTATTAAAAAGAAAAGCCTTATCTCCATGCCCATTTCTACTTGGGTAGAGCAAACTTGCTCAGCAGGGAGGCTCTGAAGCCAGGCTGGCAGCAGAATCATCTCCTGCCCCAGAAGCATCCCACTTTTAGGGAACATGGGTGATTGGTGCCAGGATCATCAAGGAGAGGGATTTATTAAGGCAGGCCATGGTTACCTGCAGAGAAGAGGGAAGGCTGGTGGCCTCATGCTACCAGACTGGCTGTAACTGCTCCCGTGAGTCAAACACAACACGCAGGGTAAGACAAAACCACCCTGCTTCCCAAGAAGTCAACAGACCTCACACATAGAAGCTAATAGAGCAAAACTGTTTAATAAAATATCACTTCAACAAGCATTTACATACAATATATAAAAACACTTTAAAAGCATAGGGTGTTTTAAAACTTCTCACACTGGAACAGACGCCAGAAGTTGTTGAAACAAGACCAAAAGGAGCAGGGGTGGGGGCGGGGGGAACACCTCATCTTGGCTCCTGCAACAATGAAAATGCATCCCCACAGAGGTTGATTCAGCATCAAAGCTCCCAGTGTGGGCCCACAGCATGAAACAGTGCCAGCCATGAGCCCGACACTGGCACAGCAGAAAGATTTGCCATATCCTGATGTCCTTGTCCATTCCCTGCCTGCATTCACATCAAACTCAACATGAATTTGTCACTTGTTTCCCCTTCCAACAGCAACCGAGGCGTTTCAGCTCCCTCTCTGGGCCATTTCTCTTCATAGCAGCAAGTCAGGACCCTGTGGAGCAGAACCCTGTACACCCTTCCCTGGGGCTGGGCAGAAATAGTGACTTATTTGAGCCTGAAAAACATCCCTAAGATCTGTTAATGATTCACTTCGAGTTTTGTTGTTGGAGAAAGCTTTGTGAAGATTAGCGCATCTCAGAAGTTATGTTATGCAGCACACCAGCAGAGGGGCAGCAATGCTGTTTTCCTACAGGAACAAGAGATACCTGCAATACAAATGTATCAATTCACGCACTTGCAGCCCTGCAGGGTTCCTCAAAAAAAAAAAAACAAACACAAAACCAACCAGGAAAAAAAAAAACAAACCCACCAAAAAACCCCACCATCATCTGTCACTCCACTCCCAAACACCAATTTACTGAAGACCTATTTGCTGTATCACATCACTCCTGCAGTCCTGGCTGGCTTTTAGGAAGACCATTATTAAAAGGACATGAACCCAGCTGCTCCTTCATTCTCCTTGGCCATGTACGGCAGGACAGGAGCAAAGATACCAACTTCTGTTTTGATTACCTGCAGCTTCTTTTCAGATCCTGAAAGTGAGAAAACCTCAGCTAAATCAATGTGTTGCTACACTGACACTTCAATCAACAGAGCTGAAACAAAATTAACAACCGCAAGTGCTCATGCCAAAACCTCTGGTGGAAGAACCCACCATTCCAGCTCTGCCAGCAGCTCTCAGGAGAAGATCCCCACTTCTAGCCATACTGAGAGCAGCAGCAGATGATCCAAAAGGCATTCCACAGCACTGGAGATGGGGTGCAGCTGCTAAACCAGGTGCTGTATCCTGATCACCCATGTGTGTCATCATTCCCTAGCATGTTTCCCATTTAAGGATGGGCTGACCTTCACATAAAAATATCATTCTTCACAAAGACTCCTACATGTACCTGCCAGAGGACATCACCCCACCATCATGCAAGTCCCCGCACTCTGGAAAGTGGTGATGCCAGCCCAGCACAGCCAATGCAGAACACCTCTAAGAGATTTTTTTTTTTTTTTTTTTAATTTTCTCTTGTAGGCTAGAGTTCTGCTCTGCACACAGCTGCACTGGGACAGACTGTCCAAAAACAGCTGAGCTGTCTCATCACCTGCAGGAGAAGGGCTGCAGCTGATGGAATTAAGCAAGCAGCTTTTTTTGTGGAAATGGCAAATGCAAAGAAGGAAGGAACATAACCAAGGAGGAAAGTATGGAAATGAGCCACTCCCACAAGAGCACAACCTGGTTTTCCCAACAGTTTTGTCATTTCAGTTGCTTGCAGAGACCGGGGAGATGGAGTCTGTGCTCTGGAGAGGCAGGCAGAGGACTACACTCCAGATTTCACATTCTCCCCGCCACCACTCCAGTAGAGCTAGCAACAGGGACCCTGGACTAGTACAACGTACCCTGAACAGGGATGCATTTTCTGTCTACAATCCTGTCCCACATGGCTACAGCTCTAAGAGCATCACCAATGCCAAAGTGGCCAGAGAAGGTCATGGTAGACCTAGAAACACCAGTCTGAGGCCCAAGGTGATTTACAGTAAGTGGCACAGCTGAAATGCACACCACCTGCACCAGCTAGCCTGACACAGACCTGCCCACCACAAGAGAGCGCCTCAGCATATTTCAAAGGCTGAGCAGTCAGCTAGCAAGCGAGAAAGGCACTCTACAGTGCAGGAAGCTTGGTGACTTTCAGAACACATGATGAGGAAAGGGACTGGAGAGTCACCCACGGTGCTTAGTTTCCATCACCATTGCCAGTGCTGCAATTCCAGTAATGGGTATAAATAACAGCAGAGGAGAAGCCAAATGGCCATCTACGTGCAGTGCAACAGCAGGGGGAGGGCAGGAGAACCCCCAGCACCACATATAGCATGAACTTGCTCCTTAACCACCTGCCCTGGACACAGCCCAGGCTGTCCCCTGACACTTCTGCATCCACCCCAGAACAGCCAAGCACATTTTGGATTGCACACACCATCTCTGTACAGAGGAAAGCACAGGCTTTCCAGGTACTGGGGCAGAAGAAGTGCAAGCTAAATAGTGGTGAATGGCTGACAGCTGTTGTACGCATATATGTACGCATATTTGTGGCAGACAAATGTACACCTAACAGCCCTGAGCACCTCGGAAGAAGCGCATTTAAGAGATTTCTCTGCCACTACATGTTTATGAGGCCACAACTCATGAGAAAATTTGAGACTGGGCATATTTGGCAGGGAAAGGAATCACAATGATACACCAGGAGTCATAAGCTTTCAGACCGATCCTGGCACCCTAACAGCCCAGACAGAGGAAAAAGTTGGAAATCAGAAGCAGCTTTGTAAGAAAAATTTCCCAGGAACCTGCGAGCAGAAGGGACTGAGCCTGCTGGAAACATCCTTTGACTTCTAAGTGAGAGAGAATGGTAGTAGAGGAGGGCAGGGGAGGCTGGGCATGAAGGGAGAGTAGAGCGCAGTTTCTAGGACGCCATTCCGAGCAGGAATCCTCCAGCAAACCCTCCAGTCAGGATAACATTCTTCTTCAGAAATACGATCACCTAAGCAGGGGAGAGAAGAGCTAACAGTGTTCAACAGCAGCAGGTCACGCACCCACCCTCCCCATAAGAAGACATCCCTCAGGCTGTTCTCCAAGGTGAGTGATGCTCGGAGAGAGGCCACTGCTCGGATCTGGGAAAGTATCATACTTAATGACCTCCCCTCCCTAATCTCCCCGCTGCATGTACAGCTCCTGAACTGATCCAGTCAGATCCTCCGAGAGCTGCAGGCCAAGCCTATGTGCTCCAGGGCTCTCTCACAACCAGCACAGTCAGGTTGACACAAGGGGCTGCTGACTGTGCATGCCAGACCAGGGTACAACAGACTCCAGGGTGACTAGGCCGCTCTGCTGCCAGATCTGCTTAGCTTTTCTTGTCAGACTGAAGAGACACTTCTCCCCATAACCCCAGCACATTTTCTCCCAACCCCAAGGAATTTGCAGCAACACATGGTGAGCTGGTGTCATGCCTAGAAGCCACCCTGGCTGTCTCAAATAGGGATAGATAGCTTTGCCATCTCTCCAGTTTTGCTGTCATGCAAGCATTCCCTCCTTGTATCTGCACAATGGAAGATCCATAACAGCCCAGCAGTCAATCCCATTTTCTGCTGTCCCTCCAGCTAAGCACCTGCACACGCCCTGGGAGAGCTGTCTCACCTCATCCACTCTGCTTTTCACTTCTGGAGACATTTTGTTACTGCTGCTGTGAAATTTCAGCTGCTGCTTGGCTTTGTTCACGTCCCGTTCTACTAGCTTCCAGTCTACTTTGATGTATCCTGTGTGGTTTGCAATCTAGAGTTTTGAGGGGTGGAAAGAAAGTTCCTGGAGTAAAGTCCTGCGTGACCGGGGCTAAACAGACCCCCTTGCCCACCCACCTTCCCTGACCACAGCCACCTCCCACACACTGGCCCAGTGGGCTGAAAGGATGAGCACACTACCTTAAAAATTGGACAAAGGACCACCCCTGTAGCTGTATTAACCGTCCTGCAACAGTCTCCCACGGTAATCCCCTGACGCAGGGCACACATTGCCGCTTAGCCTGTTTTAGCCTCTATTCTCTAATGTAAAGCTGGCATCACCTCCCCCTCGCAACTGCCACATATATGAGGGACTCTCTGCAGCTCTCCTGCTGTTGTGGGTGGACACAGCTATTAACAGCCTGTTCCTCTCTAAGTATTTTATCTGGTCAGTGAAACTCTCCCTGCTCAGAGCAGGCTTTCAACAGAACAAGCAGAGCCAGGAGAACGGGGAGAACGAGTCACACACTAAATAAGACTGCTGAGTGAGGCCTAAGAGCTGTTCTGCCTCCTGCAGGATGTACAAGCTAGACGTCCACATCCAAGCAGCTCCTCTCAGTGCCAGGGTTCTTGGAAACCAGAAGAAATGGTTGAGGACAGAGAGGGATCTCCGTTTCTCTCCTCTTCCCCAACGCTTTACAGAGAGCTCCATCTGTGCTGGCCTGACTCCTCAGGTAGCCAGGTTGACAGGAAGCATATCACAGACATGGACAAATTCCTCTTGACAGCCAGGGCTGTTCCTCCAGGGACAAAATCTCCACAGGCATAGCACTAAGTACAGTAGCCAGTTCTGACCAGACAGTCCTGCAGCAGCAGCGTGGTTTGCCGCAGTCAAAGGCTGCCTCCTGCTTCACTCAGGTGCCTCTGCAGTAACAGCCCTCACCTGCCTTTGGCCTGGCCTTGGTTAGCAGACCCTAAGCGGATAGCACCTTTTGGCAATCCTTAAGTTTACACATACTGATCCTGCTTTGCTGCTGCATCTGTGTACCCCAGAGAACACATGCCCTTGACATCCATGGCCACACAGAGCTCCTGGCAGAGCGGGGAACTGGCCCCACACATCCCAACAGGTAATGATCACTAGAAAGCCCTTCAGCCCCACCAGCACAGTTCTCAGAAAGCCTGTCCCAGTGTTCATACACACCTGAAGTAGGAAAAAGCCACCTCCCACCGCTGTTGCTGCCAGCTTTCCAACTTTCTGGAAGATGAATCCAGTACACCTACAAATCAACCAGGGTCCAGTCAGGAGAATAAGATAGCAAACACACACTCTTCAGCATGCTTCCCACAGGCAAGGCTGCCTTTGGCAATAACTACCCAAGACTCAGAGACAGCCTGATGAATGGCAGAAGAAACCCATGTGCAACCAGAGAGAAAAAGAAAGGATTTGCACCCAGCCAAAAGTGATGCTTTATAGCTTTTTACTTCTCACTATTGCATTTCAACCTTTTGCAGTTTTGATTCTTATGTCTTCAACACCAACCTTCTCCAAAAGAGTAATTGGAAACACGTGATTTTACCCAAATCAACCAGTGATTTTAGCTTTTTTTTTTTTTTTTTAACTGGTATCATCTTTGAAGGGAAATTAGGCAGCACATCTGCTGCTGCTCCATGCCAGAGCATGGGGAGTCGATCACAAGGCAAGCTTCTTTGTTGCCCAAACAACTGCTTACTTTTCCTTTTCATTTCTCAGATGAGAAAGATGCTGAAACAAGCAGACAGCAGTGGTCTAAAGCTATACTGGTCTCCAAACCAGGTTACGCGCTCTCAACATGAAGGACATCACTGCAGCCACCAGAACTCAAGCAAGCGCCACCCCATTGCTCAGTCATGCAGCAAAGGGCTATTGTACCGTATCACCCAAAACAGACTTTACTTTGACCGCAGTTTCCTTATCAACATTGCAAAACAACACAGCAACCTGCTCTTACCTGTTTCTGAATACATACACTTAGCGAAGATGCAAGAGAGAGGTGGCCAGCTCATATTTTTATCAGAAAATGAAGATCTGTCATACACTTTTAAATGGTTACCCATTAATTACTGCCAGATGAAGCACAGCAAGAAGCAAAGCAGCGTGATTACACCAAGTTTTCAACTCAAACAATGCTGCTATGGGAATGAAGTTGCAAACAGAGTCACAAGCCACCAGCCCCAGCACTTGCTACAAGCGACACAAAACCCCAGGAACTGTGCCCACAGGCGCAATAGCCACCTCCACAGGAGGTTTTTGTGCAGAAGCCTGAAGCACATCCACCTCCAGGGAAGAGGGTATCCTTGTTCCAAGTGGCTCACGTTTGCCTGTCCTAAATTCAACACCACCACTTTATACCAGAGTTGAAGAGAATTCTCTCACCTCAAAAATTAAAGCCTGACACCATTTTCTTCCCTAGGAGATAGTTTCAGTTCTTCAGCTTCACGTTACAGACAGCTTTTAAGACCTCCCACAGTTCAGCAGAGCATGCCAGGGCACAGTGGGCTGAGCAAGCTGGACACCTGCCTTCTCTGAAAGACTGCCAGATGACCACCCTGCACTTGTCAGCATGTTCCCAGCTAGTGCCCGCAGGCATCCTGCCTGCCACAAGCAGCAATGGCAACCCCAGCACATCTTACCATCCCGTGACCCCTCCGATCACCAGCTGCGTAGCCACATTGTACTTCTCGGTGCTTGACCCCGAGCTGGGGGCGAAGACCTTGCGCCACCAGGGCCTGTTCTTGGTGTACTCTGCCAGGTCCAGCACATTGAATGAGTCCTCCTTCACACCTGCAGGCACCTGAAGAGGTTCAGTGCCGGGACTGCTGTCCCACAGCCCCCTGCCAGCTGCCCAGGGCTTCCCCAGGGCCACAGGACCCCTGCCCAGTCACAGAGCCCACGGGGCCTGGCACTCCCCGCGGGCCTTTGGGAACCCCCGGCCCCCACGCCCTCCCCCGAGGGCCTCAGATCCCCTCAGGCCCCGTCCCCGGGAGCCCTCACCCCCCTCGATGCTCCTGCAGGTCATGCCCCTGAGAAAGGGGCCCGGGCTGAGGAGCCCTGTCCCAGAAGCCGCCCCCAGAGCGTCCTGCGGCGGATTCCGGGCCCTCAGGCGGTGCCAGGCCCCGGTACCGGCCGCCGCGCGTTGCCAATGGAAACGGCGCCGCGCAGGGCACGGGCCCCGCTCTCCGCCGGGGGGGCGGAGCTGGGGGAGCCGGGGACCCCGCCACCAGGGACAGAGGAGTGGG
>VYZW01017063.1:38829-82042 GCA_013401315.1 Balaeniceps rex
CGTGCCCGGCCCGGCCCGGCCCGGCCCGGCCCACCTCCGCCCGGCACCGCCATGGCGCCGCTGGCCTCCGCTCTCCGCCGCCACCAGGCCCCCTCAAGCACGTGACCACGCTGCGCAGGCGCAGGCGCGCGCCCACAGCCTCACGTGGCCGCGCCCCGCCACGCCCCCGGCGCGTCATTAAGGGAAGGGACTCGCGGGGAGGGGGCGGGCATGTAGCGGCGGCGCGCGTGGGGCGGGCTCGGGCATAGGCCGGCCGTGGCCTCCGTGCACGCGTTGGGCTATGCGCTCACTGGTGTCCATCGGTGTGCCGCTGTAAAAGACTGTCCTCTCTGCTACTGCAATAGCATCACCTGCTCAGGTGTGGCTCCACGGGTCCCCTCAGCCCCGGTGTCCCTGGTGCCGTGGGTGGTTCTGCCGTGGGGTCTCCCAGGAGGACGGGCTCAGGTACAGAGTATCTGCGCAGCACGAGGGGGCCTGTGGCGTCCAGAGGAGGGGCAAAGGGGGCTCCAAGGATATCTTAAAAACTTCCTAAAGCCCGTGGCAGTTTGCTCCCTCTGACACGGGAGGCTCTTGCTCGGCTGCAAGCTGTCACTCTGTAGAAACAGTGCCTTTTGTCATTTGCTTAAAACAAACACAACCTTCCTGGGCAGCTCAGTGCCCTGGCACATGGGCCAGGACTTCTCCCGTGTTGCATCATGCAGAGGAGCAGGTGTATGGTGGAGCTGGCGACTCAGGTGTGTCGGAAGCAGTGTGGAGGGTCTGCTGTGCTGTTGTCCAGCATGCACACCCAGCTCTGCCCTGATGTGCCCCTGCCTGCCCTGAGCCAGTTTGGGCAGCCCAGGCATGCTGGCAGGAACACATTTTATTGTCTCCCCTGAAACGATCCCTCCAATTTCTGAGCCACTCACTTGAACTCTGCAGAACAAAAGCTACCTACTTCCCACCTGGGGATGTGGCTGCCCAGGGAGTAGCAAATCCAGAAAACCTGAGACAAAACAGGGAGGGGGAAAAAAAAAAAAAGAGATCCTCCTGGAGAGATTGTAAGCGAAGGAGGAGTGGGCTTGACCCTCCTGTGGGGTTAACGGAAACCAGTGCATGAGTGGGAGCAGGAGCGCAGGCGGTGCCGGCCAGGTGGGGGAACAGACAATGTTCTGAGAACCAATAGCAGCGCTCTGCCGCGGTGGTAGGGACGTCCTGCTCGCAAACAGCCCAGTGCCTCCTTCCCCCTTGCAGGCAGGCGGGGACGTGTCAGGAGCCACAGCAGCATCGCACATGTTTCCTGTGCTGCCCTGATTAGGGGGAACCGGCTGGGGCAGTGTGTGCGCACCCAAACCAAAGTGGCAGGACAGCGCTTCCCCAGGGACTGAGGTGTGATGTCTTGCTGCAGTCGTCCTGTGGGGTCTGGTGGCTGCTGCCCACAGCAGGTTTGGTCCTTGGGACTTGGCCATCTGAGGTGCCAGGGCCAGGCAAGGCACAGCTGGAGGGATGGGCACCGTGGGGGTGCTGGAGGAGAGAAGCCGGGTGTCCAGCCCAGCGCCCAGCCCTCGAGCCCCAGGGACCCTGTAGACAGGATGCTCCAAAGGGCTTTTGCTCTCATAACCACCCAGAGAAGGGAGCCTGCACTCCACAAGGGTTTATTTGCTATCTGTCAACTGGAAAGCTCCTGCATTTGGTCTCCTGGGCAGCCAAAGCCCCATGGCATTGCTCAGGATCAGGGCCCCCCCCTGCTCCCACCCCGGTTGTCCCATCCCCAGCAGATCAGAGGGCAGCTCCTGCAGGTGCAGCGTGGTCACCCTTTGGTGACCCAGTAATCAGATGTAGCTGTTAGCGAGATTGTCGGACAGATCCTACACCGACTACTGAGCAGCCAAGAGCACCATGTCTCTGCTGGGTCTCCACCTCGGCTCTAGGCAGGGCTGGCAGTGAGCAGAGTATCTTCCCCTGGGAAAAGAAGATGCGGTGCTTGGGGAGGGGATGGCCAATGGGGATGGATGGCTGGGTGCAAGTGGGCACCTGGTGGCAGTGTTTCATCTTGGAAATCCCATCCAAACACGGGTGTCAGGTGGCACTGGGGTCTCCTGCATGTCCGGTATGTGGTGGGCTCCCATCCCCATGCAGCATGTGTCCCTGCTTTTGTCTCCCTGCCCTGGGCAAAGGGCTGCCCTCGTGCCCTGGGGCCAGGCAGGGTTCCTCTTGTGCCTCCTCCCCGGTGCCAGCTGGGGCGGGTCCCCCATGCACATGATCCCAGGGGCACCCACTGGCCTGAGTGAGCATCTGCAGCGTGGCCCCCTATTTCCCTATGCATGTGCACCATCGCCCGGGGCAGGTGCTTGGCTTCCTCCCGCATCAGGGAAGGAGCTGGGCTGATAGAGCATCTGGAGGACCTGCAGAACTGGGGGCCGCTGTGCAGCGGGGTCAGGCCCAGCTTGGTACAGAGGGTGGCACAGGGGCTGGCAGGCACAGCGGCAGAGCCCAGCACTAGCACCTCAGCACCTCGCAGCTTCCTGCAAGGTACCTTCCTGGCAAGCAGCCCTGTTCAGCTCAGGAGACACAGGCCTGAAAAGCCATTCCCCATCTCAAAGGCTTCCCCTCCCTCCCGGCACCACCATCACGTCTCAGCTTGCATGGCCGGGCTGAGCCACAGCTCGCCAGCCCACACGGGCTTCCAGCGGCTGTACACAGTCAGGGCAAGCAGTACCAGGCAATAATGCAGTCAGCAAAACCACATCCCCTCAGTAAGTCCCCATATGCAGAGCCCCCAAAAATGCTCTGTAAATGGACCCGCAATGCCCCCCCAGGCACCTCAGTGAGGCACCATACCTGGCCATCTCCGTCAGATGCCAGGGTCCCCCGTCGATAAGAAATGTGTCCCTGGTGCACGGGGACCTGGAGGGTTGCAGTGTCCTGGGGCTCCCAAGCTGCTAGTCTGGTGGCTCAGCGTGATGGGGCCCCAATACTGCTGGCCTCGTGGCCCTGGCTGCGCAGCGCTCTGCTGAGGCTGCCACCGTGTCACCGCTTTTAGTATGGAGAGAAGCAACGTCTGAATTCCCCTTCCCCCGGCTGGGACATCTGTGCTGGTGTCACGCAGCCGCGCAGGGACAGCCCCAGCTCAGCGGCTGGCTGGGGGCATGCTGCAGCTTGCAGAAAGGAAATTTGCAGCTCAGCCCCGTCAAAGCAAGAGCGCGGGGATTTTCAGTGGGGTTTCTCTCTCTGTCGCCGTCTCTCTCTTTCTTTTCTCATTTTCTGGAAATGAAACAAACTCAGGCTCCAGCCCTTCATGCCACTCAGTGTCTATGGCTGGGAGTGACAGCCCTTCTCCTTCACTCCTCCCCAGCTGCCGTAGGGACTTTTCAGCACAGGCCAGCTCTCCCCCAGCCTCCCCCACTTCCACACCGCAAAGGATGGGGCTTTCTGCTCTCTCCTGCCAGCAGCTGGGATTTCTGCCAGCTGGGTTTAGAGACCAGGAGGGTAGGCTGAGCAGCCTGGTGCCAGGCACAGCACTGTGCTGAGAGTGGCAGTGAGTCCCTGGCCACCCCTTGAGCTGTCCCTCCTGCCGAGAAGTGCTGATTTTGGACAGTGAATGGATGCAGACAGCCTGGAGCACAGCAAATGATACTGAGTGGCTGCTCAGATGATACAGGTGCTGTCTTTCAGGTGCTCTCTTTCCGACTTGCTGCTGCCTTGCAGGTGACTGTGGGCAAGTCCTGCTGCTCCCTGCAGCAGTTTCCCCAGCTGTAAAAGGTGAATAACAATTTCTGAATGTGCCATAATCTCCTCATTCAACTCTTGCCTGTTTTCTGCCCCTTTGGCCAGGATCCTGGTCCATCTTCCCCGACAATCTCTCCATCTCACAAGTCTGCATCCTCTTCTGTTCCTGCCTGGCCAGCAGGCACCTCTGCCAGCCCCAAGGCCTGGGCTGGGCATGTGGGGACAAGCCGAGTGCAGTGCAGGGACACCCATGGGCACTAGCTGCAGCGGCATCCTCAGGCTCAGCAAGAGGCACAGCCCGGGGCTGGGGGGAAGCTGGGTGGAGGGCTTCAGGCTGCGTGGGATCTTGCTACAGCTCCCTGCATCCAGTTCTTTCTTAAACAGCCATTCCCGTGGAGTGCTGTTAAATTCCTGTTGTTAAATTTAGCCCCTTTTCTGGCTCACCAGGAGCTCTGTCAGTGCGAGGATGCCAGGGTCAAGCAGCACTGAGCACTGGGGGGACAGGTAAGGCAGGGCACCACTGTGCCCCTTCCCTGCGGCCCCAAGCCACTTCTTGGGGGGTGCAGGGGAAGCTTTGCTGAATATGAGCAGCCCTGGGGGCTTGGGGCTTATTCCAGGAGTTTTTGCAGTAGCCAGGGTGTCTCAGGAGATGAGCTAAGCACAGTGCACAACAGACACCAAAAAACAGACACCCTTGGGAACATGACCCCATTTCCAGGCTGACCCAGCAGCAGCAACCCTCAAAGCGAGCATGGGGGAGAGCAATTGCTCTGAGTTTCATTTAATCAGCCAGGGTAATTAGGTGACTTCTGAAGGATGTGTGTGCCTGGAGGCTGCTCTGTTTTTCCCTGGGCTGCTCTGACTTGAGGAGCAAAGATCCTTTAGCAATAGCTGTGTGATGCCAGCGGCCTCGAGGAGCATCCTCATTCAGGTGAGACTCCCTGAATGCTTGTCCTCCCCAGCTCCTGCACGCGCAGTCCCCCAGGCGCCCTGTATCAGGAGCATGGCTGTTGTGCTCCTGCTCCAATGTGAGAAACGAGAGAGAAAGAAGAAATGCTCCGCTGACCCACTTACTGCAGAGAAAGCCAGGGGAGGAGAGCAGGCTTATTTTTGGGACCTCCTCCACGTCAGCATTTCTGCTCTGGGGCTAGGGAACCTCAGAGCTGGATTTGCCGGATACTCAGGGGTGTTGGTGCCATCATCCCTTCTGTGCTGCTGCTCCCTCAGGGTCCTGCTGTCTGCGGGTTGGCCGATCTCTGAGCTGCATGGGGCTGCAGCCCTTCTTTGCTCCATCATTGCTGGGGTACAGTGGCCAAGCAAGGTCCGCCAGGCATTTCTCCTCCAGCCCAGAGCTTTGGTTCCAAAGCGGGGAGTTTTTTTCCCCCAAGGACATGTGTGGGCTTTGCTCCTGCTGTGATTTATCTGCACTAGGGCCAGGGTTTGTCTCTCCATCTGGGCTGGTTTTGCAGCAGCCTTGATGGAGACAAAAGCACCAGTAGAGATGCCTTTTTCGGCTGGTCGGTTGGTGATTTGTTTTAATATTTTTCCTTCCTAACTGAGACAGTGGGTTCTGAAAAAAGCAGCTCCCCTAAAGCACCTCTGCCCTTGCAGAGCATGGTGGGGCTGGTTACATGGGATAAACACACACCCTGTGACTAAACCCCAGTGCTGGCTCCGGAGAGGAGGCTGGAAACCCCCACAGCACCCTTCACTCCAGCTGTGCAGGGAGGTGCTGGAAAGGTGACAGGGATTTCCTGCAGCGTTTGGTGAAATGAGTTAGTGTGGCACGCATCCAGGTGGGCATGGCTGGCGGCCTGGGCAGGAGCCAGCCAGCAGTGTGTGCCTGCAGCACAGGGAGGAAGTGTGGCAAGCCCACATGGCGGGGACTTGCCCACAGCATGTCTGTGGAAGAGCAGGGATGCGTCCTGCTGACCCTCAGGCTGCCATTCCTCTTTCTGGAGCAGCCGCACACCAAAAATGAGCCCTCCCCAGGGCAGGCAGGGTCCAGGTGGGATGTGGGCAGCAGCGGGAGATACTCCAGCTCGGAAGTGCTGGTACAAGGGGCCATGCCTGCTCCTTCCGTCAGATCGCCGGTGACTCGTTGGCACAGTCAGCGTCTTGGTGCCCTCTGCCCATGTGAGTGCTGGGAAGGGTGAGTGCCCCATGGGTGGCTGCTGCTTCTGAGATACTCTGCATTCCCGAGAAGCTGCCATGAGTCACTCACTTGCTTTCTCACATACGCACACATACACACAAAAAAAGTCCCAGGAGAGATTAGACATGGCTCACTTTGTTCTGAGTAATTTTTATCTGCCCCAGCCCCGTATTGAGCTGAGAACTGCACAATTCAGGGAAACGAGCAGCGCCTTCTGCATGCACGTGGGTCCTTGTCTCTGGCCAAGCAGGTTTCTCCAGGACTCTTGGTGGCAGGAGCCTGTCCTGGCTTCCCCATCACATTTGCACAGGAGGACAGCACCCTGGCGCTGTCTCATGGGGAGGTTTGGAGATGGGCAGATGTGCTCACGCTGTGCCTCGGTCCAGGCAGGACTGGGATGCCAATGCCTCTCCGCAGCTCTCTCAAAGGTGCAGCCATCTGCTGCTGCCTGGCCCATCCTGGCCCAGCCATGCACGGGCAACGCTGATGTTTTGCAGTGGCACCCGTGTGCATGGGACCTCGGAAGCACCAGGGCTACTAGTGCCACCCCGCTTGCTGGTGTGACACATGCTCTTGCTGGGGCATGTGGGCTCTGGCTTAGCAGGCTGTGCCAGGGGGGAGCCAGGCTCCCTGCGGATGCCCAGCTGCCCTCGGCATGCTTCGCTCTGCACTGGCTCTCGCATGCCTGCACAAAGCTACCCACTGCATGCAGCAAGCACCAGGATCTGGGCTCCTGCCCCAAGTTATTTCCAAGTGACCTCCAGTTTCACACGTGGATTCCCCTTCCCACAGCCTTGAGTATCTTGATAACTGTCCTGGTTTTGCCTGGGTTAGAGTTACTTTTCTTCCTAGTAGCTGGCATAGTGCTGTGTTTTGGATTTAGTATGAGAAGAATGCTGATAACACACTGATGTTTTAGTTGTTGCTAAGTAATGCTTAGGCTAGTCAAGGACTTTCTTTTTTCCGCTTCCCATGCTCTGCCAGGTGCACAAGAAACTGGGAGGGGGCACAGCCAAGATAGTTGATCCAAACTGACCAAAGGCTATTCCATGCCATATGACGTCATGCTCAGTATATAAACCGAGGGGAGTTGGCTGGGGGGCAGCGATCGCTGCTCGGGGACTGGCTGGGCGTCGGTTGGCGGGTGGTGAGCGGTTGCATCACTTGTTTTCCCTGGGTTTTGTTTCTCTCTCTCGTTCTCCTTTTCATTGCAATTTTTATTACTATTATTATTTTATTTCAATTATTAAACTGTTCTTATCTCAACCCGTGGGTTTTCTTACTCTTGCCCTTCCAATTCTCTCCCCCATCCCATCGGGGGCGGGGGGAGGGTGAGCAAGCGGCTGTGTGGTGCTTGGTTGCTGACTGGGGCTAAACCATGACAATAATATAATTTTCTTTCTGCTCCCTTGGGTTAGACCCCATCTCTTCAGTTTACTCTTATGTCTCTGGGTCAGGAACCTGGAGCTGCCTTCTGGTAGCTGAAAACGGTTAAACCCAGCAATTCAGCACCTGCCAGTATCACAACCATTAATTTCTGACTGTGTCCAGGCTCCTGTCACTGCAGCCCCCAAGGGAAGCTTTGCCCGACTCCCCTCTGTGATCCCTGGTTGTTGTCATTCCACGGTGCCTGGAGCATCCCTGCCAGGGTTAGAGGCAAGAAGCCCCCATGCCACCCCATGCAGATCTCCAGCACCCAGAGCTGGAGCACCCCTCCTGACAGCCAACCCTAACCCTCCCTCATGTCCATCCCACACTGCCCTCTTCACGGTCATGTGGTCTGCTTGGAGACGTTTTCCCCATCTGCTTGTTTCTGGAAGAAACACCTTTTCCAGCCTTTCCGGGTGAGCACAGTCTCACAGCACCGGGAGATTCCCAGATGGGATGACTGGAATAAAGTCACGTCCATACTGCAGGGGACACCAGTGCCAGAAGCACAGCCCAGATCTCCCATGTCTCTCCTGGATCTCCAGACAGCCCTTTCCCCTCCAGCACTGAACAATATCCTTCTACTTTACTGCGCCAGGGCAGGGGGTGCAAAGCACCTGGGGCATCCCTGAATGTGACACCCTGCTTGTTTTGCCCCAAAATACTTGCTGGAAAATGTGGGGCGGGTTGTTGCTCATCTTCCTTGCAAAGAAAAGGAGCCCCAGACCGGGCGCAGAGCCAGCTGCCAGCGCACGAGGGGGAGGAGGAAATGTGTTTCTTGCTGGCTTTTTGCCTCTCTGGGAGCAGGCTGTGTGGTGCAGGGGGAGCGCTTTCTGCCCTGGCTCCTGCTGTGTCAGCCAGCGCCTGGGCAAGTGCAGGAAGGAGTGGGCAGCCCCTCAGTGGGTTGGGGTTTTACACGGGCAGAGAGGGAGTCCCCCTGGGCGCTCCTTGCTGCTGCCGTGGGAGCTCCAGCCAGACACAGCTGCCCAGGATGGTTTTCCCCCTCGGGGCCAGGGCTGCCGTAAGGAGAGGGGTGGGAAGAGAGATGGTGTCCCCAGCAAGGTGGCGAGAACTGGCCCCTCTCTGAGGGAGGGGAGCAGAGAGCCATCACCGACCCCATGGACATGGGGTGCTCCTGCACAGTGAGCCCGTGGGGCTAGGATGCTTGAGGTTGTTCCCAGGTTACGCTGGGCTACATGGGGCAGTGGGACATTGGGGAATGTGTTCCTGCATCCACTGGGATTGCCCCTACCAGGGGGGATTGGCTCCTATCTCCCGTCCCATCCCCTACCAGTCCCACTCAGCCCATGCTAAGGATTTGCATCTGGGACCCCAAAACACCCATCCCTCCACCAGCCCCCACAGCCTCCCTCTGTTGCTCAGAAACCAAGACCTGTCACATGGATGCTTCTGCACACACTGGGTCTGTCACCAAAGGGGTCACCACCCCCGTTGCACTCCTGCTGCCCTACAGTGTGATTTACGAGACGTTTCCCCACCTCGCTTGCCCAGCGGATGCCGGGACCATGCAGGGCGTTCCTCCTCATCTTCCTGCCTTTGTGAGCAGAGGGAGAACCACGTGCCAGCGTGTGTGCATGAGCATTTGGTAGGGTGTGGGGGATTTCCTGGGCTTTTAAAAAGAGATATTGAAAATTTGTGAGTTTAAAACGGAAGAAATTTGCAAAAATGTTTCAGTGCATCTTCTCTGAGCTGTTCTGCAGGACCCTGGGAAAAGAGAAGGGTGAGGAGCTGCTGGCAGGAGGGAGACTTCCAGGGATTACCCCAACCCTCTACCTCCCATATGGCTCGAAGTGAGGTTGTGTGGCTAAATCATCACTGCTTGGGGTGCAGGCACCCGGGGGGACAGGGATACACCCCACATATGTACATGCATATGTGCATCCCTGGCTATTTCCTCACCTCCAGCCCTGCCCCTGCAGATGCAAAGTGCCCTGCAGGCTCCCAACGCTGGGGAGCACGTGGCAGCCTCTCCTGCTTTGTAGCAATAAGCCATCTGCATCCTGAAGGCAAATTTTCCCCTAAATCGCCATTTCCTCAAGCTATGTGGGCTAGCAGGTACAGAAGGGAGCTGCCAGCTCCCTGGGGGGCTCCAGCCCCAGGTACAAGCCCAGACTGACCTTCGGGGGAAATAAAGGCTCCTGTAGCCTGGACAGCAGCAGAGCACTGGCCTGCAACCCACTCTCCTCCTTCCCCTCTGCGGTGAGAGGGAAGGTGGGACCAGGCAGAGACCGCACCTAAGTTTCCCTTCCTCTGCAACCCTCCCTTTCCTCACCTCTCTCCAGGATACCGGCCAGGAGACAGAGCCAGCTGAGTCCTGCAGTGGAGCTTACCGCTGTGCTTGCCCTCCCTTTCCTTTTGTTTTTTCCTCTCCTCCTGTCACTGCCACCCCAGAGGAAGAGAGGGAGAGTCCATCGCTTGCATGCTCCTCTTTGCACTAACGCGCTCAAGCGATTCCTCTCCTGATCTCTTTGAGAAACTCTCCAGCGCTCTGACTGAGCCTGTGGGTGCTGCCTTTAAATCACCATCTCCTGTGGATTACAAGAGCTGGATGAGAAGATAAAGGCTTTTCTCTCCTCATTCCTTCTCATTCCTTCCTTTTCACTTTTCCTCCTGAAGCCAGAGTGGTTCCCAGCTGGCAGGCATGATGCTGGTGGGAGCCCTGCACAGCTTTCTGCTCCTCTGCCTGGTTGAGGAGGGCATCAGCAAAGTCAGAAGATACTACATCGGTGCAGTGGAAACCACCTGGGACTACAGGCACAGTGAGCTGCTCTCCGTGCTGCAAGCTCCTGAAAGGTAAAACTCTTTCTATTGCAATTCCAGCACCCTGCTATAGGTGTTCTCCCACACTGGCATGCACAGTACTGTGAGCTTGGGTCCAGGCAGGCAGATGCATTGGGATGACCTGGCAGGGTGGTTACACTGAGCTGCTGGTAGAGTTGGGAATGGGTGTTTCTGTGCGATGGGCAGTCACTAAGTGCAACACCTGATAATGCACAAATGGAATAAAACTGCAGAGATGGATGCAGACCTGCTCTGCACTACCGGTCTGCACTGCTTTATCTTAATGCTGTTTGCCTGTGACCCTTTAAAGCCTGTGTCTGGAGCTAAGAGCCTGTGCCTTTTCTTCTGCTCTGCATCCTGGGAGCTTTGGGGAGATGCAAGGGGAGATGGGATCCTGTGCCTCCCTGCCTGGGGCTGTAGAGGGAGGTTGGCTGTGCACCCCGACATAACTCAGAGCAGCAAAGGCTCTCCACTGTGTCTGCCTCTGGTAAAACCCAGCTTTAGTTATTTATATCTTTGTGTACATTATGTTGCTGTGGCTGAAATTTTTCCTTTAGCGAATGAAAACAGTTTTTAGTGTTTGGGCAAAGAATGTCACTGTACACAGTGACAAGAGGGAAGAAGGCATGGTGGTTTTGCCCAAATATTTCAGAGTAGGGAGGAAAAGTGGCAGTTGCATTGCTCAGGCATCAGGACGGTGTTGTCTGGAGACACAGCTGTTTTGGACACACATGGCTGTGAATGAGCTGTTCTGAGCTCAGCATGGGGAGCAGAGCTGGTCAGCTACATCCCCTATGGATCAAGCCGTACCCCTTCCCTCTGCCCCACTGCCACATCCCCTTCCCCAGGCTCTGTGCTGGGGCGACATCAGCCCACGGCCCCATCTCAGATCCACACTGGCTTGAACAGCAAGGAGCTGTGGTCAGGCACTGGAAACCAGGCTCCAGTCATGAGCTAGGTCAGCCTGACTAGCTGATGTAGTCACTGTATCAGAGTTATGTTGGTTTTTTCCCCCCTTTGATTACTTCAGTAGGAAAATTGCATCCAGCACCCCCTGTTTTACTAATGCCCCCCCTGCCCTGCTTTTACTAACATTGCATTCAGATCCATTAGACTATGGTGGAGGTGAGGTCACTCACACTGTTAATTTGAATTAATGGCTTTCCGTTTTGGCACTGGCTTTAACAATGTGCTTGTGTACTGTTTCTGACCCAGGAGTGACTCAGGGACCTGGCTCTGCCCTGGGGATGATCGGGACATCGGCAGGCAGTCTGAGGTCATTTGTCCTTCTCTAAAATGGGGAAAGATAACTTTGGCTTTCTCAGGGGGACTTGGTGGCGTGCTCCACCCCAGAGAGGCAGGGCATACCTGGACAGCACAGCTCCCAGGGGAGCCATGGTAGGAACCAGGGCTTGCTCGGCATGGTTGTTCTCAGCTGGATGACGGTGCCTGCAGGCTCTGCAGCCTCAGCCAGGTTCTCCCCGCACGGGGAGGGCACAGAGAAACGGCCAGGCTGGGGAGAAGGGACATGCAGGAGTGAGCCAGGAGAGTGTGCCAGGAGCAGAGCTGCCGCTGGAGCTGGGATGCCTCCAAGCATCCATCCATTGTGGGGTGTCTTCTGCTCCACTTGTTCTCCCTCATGGTACCAGCATCTGATGGCAGCCCCCAAGGGTGCACCTCAGGCAGGACCTCCAAAACCCCTGTATGTATTCAGTGGTTTCTCTGGTATGTTTGTGGAAAGTTCTGCCAAATGAGTGGGCTATGGCACACCAGGCCAGAGCTGCTTACGCCTTCCCCATGATTTTAGTTTTTCTTCCTCCCAAACACAACCCTACCAGCAGGGTTGGAGCCGGGACCAGCACGTCCTGTGACAGCCCCAGGGATCTCAGCTCCAGCTCAGAGCTGGCGACCACATAGCAGCATTCCATGTTTGAGTGCTTCAGCAGCACAGGGTGTTTACCTTGGCTGTCTCCTGGCTCTGAGAGATGAACAGATAGTGCGGCTAACAATGCTGATCGAAGGCGCCAGGAACTTATCTCCCTGCCTTGGCTTCAGCCGCCCTTGGGGTAGGAAGTCCACAGGGACCCCAAGTGCAGAGGACTGGCCAGGAGCACTTGGATCAGACATCCCTGCACCGAACTCTGCCTCCTTGTCCCCTGCAAAGGCTGTCAGGCTCTGCCACGCCAGTTGGGACCCGGCGCTGAGCCCTGGTGTCACCAAGTCTCCTCCCAGCTATGCCCCCGCATGCCAGCAAAATCCCCCTGGCTCCAGAGGATTTCTACCTTGTTTACTGCAGAATTAGCAGGACTAGATCCTCATATATCAGGGATGTATTTTCAAAGCTGGGCTTTCTGCAAGTTAGAGATTAAGGCACAGCTTCCCGACAGTGGACAGCCCAGTGCCCGTGACCCCACAGTACTGCCACCACCCAGTGTGGGGTCACCCTGGAGAGCAAAGCTTGGTCCAGACCCTACTGCCATCGAGCCAGGAATGATAACAGCTCATGGGCAAAGTCAGCTGAATGCCCTGGCCCTGCTCACTGGGGCCACGTCTGCTGGGGACTTCCTGCCAGCCCGAAGGCAGGGTTATAGCCATGGTGGGAAAGGCAGGAGCTGGGCGCGCATGGGGTTTTCATGGGCACTGGTCCTGCTCTGCCCCCAGGGAGGGTGAACCCTGCTCTCTCCACAGTATCCTCTGGCTGCAGGTGGCTTCCAGCCGGCGGTGTGGGGATGAGTATGCATCACCCTTTCCTAAATTTGAGTCACTCTGGCTCCTTCCTCTTCCTCTTGAGGAAGAGTTGCAAAGGGAACCGCTGCTTGAATGAAGGCTTAGTCAGAGGGGGAGAGCAATTCTCCCTGCTTCTTCAGAGGGAAGAAAATACCACCTGGCTTTTGCTCCAAACAAAACAAGGCTGGAAGCAGTCTGTCTGGTTACTGGAAATAGTCTCAGTCCCAGGGCTGATAAGCTAGCCTCTAAAATCCCTGGAGAAATTAATGGCTTTGTTATCCTGATAACAGGCTGGATTCCTTCTGGAAAATGAATTTGTTAAGCCACTTACAGATAGAAAGCATCCAGTGGAGATAAGTGGGGTGTGAAATACATTCAAGGCTCCTTTATGCCCCTGCTGCAAGGAGCAGTTTTTTAGGGACTGGCTGTAAATCCCAGTTTGGTCAGAAACGAAACGAATGTGGGGACGTTGCTCAGACCACAGAGCAAATTGCTGTGACCTGCCATGCAGCCCAACACAGCCTCTTTCCTGGGCGGAGCTGGGGAGGATGCTCAAGGTTATACCTGATGTGATATGTCTGTCACACCTGAAGGTGCTGGGGGTGTGGTGGGGGGTGACTGCGGGGCAGAGGCCACCAGGCACTGCTATCGCAGCATTCCCAGTGCCTCTGCTGTCTCTGTGGGAGAGGAAGCATGAAGCTGGGCAAGGCATGAGGCAGGAGGCTGGAAGTGATGCCTGTGGCTGTGCCCACTCCTGGCTGCAGCTGGATATGGTGCTGTGCCTCCTGCCCTTGTGTCTTTTTCCATCATGACTAACACCGTGGCATTAATCACTGCTACGTTGTCATCCATGAGCTGAGTAAAATGTTTCTAAACACACCTGGGGGTTGTCAGGAAACCCAAAGCACACAACATGGTGAGCAATCCCCAGGGCTGGTACAGCACAGGCAAGCTGGTAGGGAGGGGAGGAAGGGGATGGCTGCTGCCCGTCCGTGGATGGGGCTGCGCAATCAGCCTTGGCTTTTTCTTCCTCCTGCAGTGTGTCAGGGCACCCGGGCCCATGGCGCCCCATGTCTGGTGTCCCTCCCCTGTACAGGAAGGCCGTGTTCGTGGAGTACCCCGATGCCTCATTCACAGAGCCCAAGCCCAAACCAGCGTGGATGGGTAAGAAGCACCCGCAGTGCGGTGAGCCCCAGCTCTCCTTGACAGTGGCCAAACTCATCCTGCGTTGGGTGCTGGCAGCTCCTCAGCCAGGAATGGGAAAGCACCTGAGTCCCAGTACGGCAGACCTGCTGGGGATGCAGGGAGCCTTGCTGGTGCCGGAGCAGTTGATGCTGCCATGCTATGTGAAGGACAACCGCTAGTTGTGCAGGTGGAAAGCCCAGAACCTTTGGGCCCCATGGCTGGGTGTGAGCTGCCTGACCCCAGCTGCCTGACCTTTTCGACTTCCCTGCTTCAGGTCTCCTGGGGCCCACCATCCGAGCAGAAGTCTATGACACGGTGGTCATCACGTTTAAGAACATGGCCTCCCGCCCGTACAACCTCCACGCCATTGGGGTGTCCTACTGGAAGGCGTCAGAGGGTGAGTTGGGCAATAGCCAAGTGCTGCAAGCCATTGCGCAGCACCTCCCGCTCTGCCACCTCCCTGCCAAGAGGGAGCACATCCCTCCCTGACCCTGCTATTCATGTCCCTCTACAAGGATAGGTGGTCACAGAGATGGCTTAGCCTGGGGCAACAAGAAGACCATGCCCAGCCCAGAAATGAGCTGAGATGAGCAAACAGCCCAGAGTAAATCCATATCAGTTATAGAGGTAATACATAGATTAAACCTGAGGTTGGATGCTTAGGGCCAGGAAGACTGTGCTGTCCAGCATCAGGGGAGGTGGTGGGTGCACAGCCCAACAAACGAGTCTCTGGCACAGGTCTGCTCACTGCCCTGAGACCAGCCATCACCACTGGGAGTCGGGCTGGCCCCAGGGGCTGGGGTGGAGAGAGGCTGTGCTCTGGGTTGGGGGAAGAGGCATTTCTGTAGCCACGGTGTATTGGGGATGAACCTTCAGTGACATCTGGCTGTTCCTTTGGCTTTAGGTGCAGGATATGAGGATGATACCAGCCAGCCAGAGAAGGAGGGTGACAGGGTGGATCCAGGGAAGACACACACATACATTTGGGAAATCCAGCAAAACCAGGGCCCAACGGATGGTGACTCACCATGCCTGACCCACTCCTACTCCTCCAACACCGACAGTGTGAAGGACATCAACTCCGGTTTGATCGGAGCCCTGCTCGTGTGCCGACCTGGTAAGGACAGCACAGGATGGGGACAGGTCACATGCAATCATGAACTGAAAAGCAGAAAAATCAAAGACACCTTCCAGAGGCTGAACATAGCAGTGGAGTCAGTAAGCTGTGGTCAACAACAGCACTTCTGGGGTTTGGCCCTTTCCTCAAAGAGTCCCTTCCCAGTGCAGGGGCCAAACACACTTTGGATTTCCCTGCTGGAGAGAAATCAGTTGCTTCTTTCCTTTGCAAGATTTTGGACCACAGATGAAATCTTCTACCTTGTATCTGAACCTTATCTATCCATAAGGTGAATTGCTATGGAGGCATAAATGTTTCTCTTTCCTTCAGAGCTTCACCAAGCTGTGATCGTTCAGTTTCAGCCAGGGTGCTTTGTCAAACAGGGTTTTTTTTGGAAGAACTGGAGGGAAGTTTGTATTAGCAAGGGTTAAGGATCAGGCAAGAAAGAGGCAGGACACCTGGGACACTGCCTGGTTCACAGTACCTGTGCCTGCTCTCCTTCCTTCGGTAGACATGGAGGTAATGAAATCCTGACTGGGTGAGGCACCAAGAAGCGTACCTGGGATAGGGTTGGTCACCCCTGTTGAGCCATCTCCTTAAGGCAGTTGTCCTGACCCCTCTGTAGTCACTGGAGAGGAATGGGCACAAGTCACTTCCTCCCAGGGCACTGTCTGCAGGCTCTAGTGACTCACCAGGAGCAGTTTCTCTACTGATGGAGCGAAGTCTAGACAATGAGCAGAGATGATGGTGCTGATGAGGGTGCTAGATAAAATGGGCTCTTCCAGGTGACTAAGTGTGGATCCTGAGAGCCTGTGAGGGGAAGGCCCTGACCCTGAACTGACCTTTTAATGCCTTCTGGGGGCAGCTGCCTCTCAACCATGGGCTTTTTGGGACAGCAAGGCTGGAAACAAGTGTGTGTCAGTCATGACAAGAGCAATCCACAGCCTGGCATTGATTTACCAGTTCTTGGAGGGCACAAAGGGAATTCCCTGGGGAGACAGGCATGGTGCTTGCTGACCTTTAAAGAGATCCATCCTGGGGCATCTTGCAGGGACCCTGGCGAGTGATGGGAATGAGGACGTGCGGCAAGAGTTTGTGATGCTCTTTGCAGTGTTTGATGAAGGTAACTACCCTGCTGACGGGTGTTGGACCCTGAATTCAGCCTCGTCTGGGGTGCATGCTTTGGTCATGGTGTGAGCGCAGCTGCTCAGCTCCCCCACTGCCTCCCAAGGGTTTGAGCTTTGTACAGCCCTCCCAACCAATGTGCTCCTGGTGCAGTACTGTCACGTCACTCCTTCTTCTGTGCCCCAGGTGCAGGGAGCTTGCAGCCCTCCCAGCTCTCCCATCCTATGCCCTGGCCTTGTTCCTATGACACAGGCTAAAGCTGAGGGGGCGTAATGCCCTGTCACATGCAGTGGTCACCACCACATTCATGCAGAGCCATGGCCAGGTGTGACAGGCACTACTCATATGACCTCCCTGGATTTTGGCTTTCATACTGTTTCACCCCAGTGGGAAGGTTTCCTTTTTCTTTGAAATGCTCTCAAGTGAAAGCTGACTGCATCCTCCTCCCTCCACAGGGAAAAGCTGGTACTCTGAGACCAGCTCCCCGGCAGCTCCTCAGCCCCTGCCTCACAACAGGACGGAGCTGCACACCATCAATGGCTACATCAATGGCTCACTGCCTGGTAAGTACCGGTGTGCTGGGAACAGGGATGGAGGGCATGGGAGGTGCTAGGAACAGGGGTGTAGCCAGGTCTGTAAATTCAAGGTAGCTTGTGAAAGGATGTGAGAATGGACATCAAGAGAAGTTTCCAGGTGATGGATCTGTTAGGCTGTGTTCACCTCAGAGGGTCTATCACATCTCAACTCCTTGATCTGTCTTGCCTGTTTACAGTGGGGCAGGACCTGTTTCTGGCTGTCTGTGTTGCCAAGTACAGCTGACCTCCTCGGAGGTCTCCAGGAATAGTGCTGGTAGCAAAGAGTTTCATCTCTTGTAGCCCTGTGAACGAGGCTGGAGGTAGCATTGAGGGGAAAATTCAGCTTTCACTAGCCTGGCTGTGACAACACACCTCTGTAGAATTCAGGGAATAGAATCATAGAATCATTTAGGTTGGAAAAGACCCTTAAGATCATCGAGTCCAACTGTAAACCTAATACTGCCCAGTCCACCACTAAACTATGTCCCTAAGCACCACATCTACACATATTTTAAATACCTGCAGAGATGGTGACTAAACCACTTCCCTGGGCAGCCTGTTCCAGTGTGTGATAACTCTTTCAGTGAAGAAATTTTTCCTAATATCCAATCTAACCCCCCCCCCGGCACAACTTGAGGCCATTTCCTCTCGTCCTATCACTTGTTACTTGCGAGAAGAGACTGACACCTACTTCGCTACAACCTCCTTTCAGGTAGTTATAGAGAGCGACAAGGTCTCCCCTTGGCCTCCTTTTCTTCAGAAAAGCAAAAAAAAAGGCCATTTGTGGTCTTAGTGAAGATGAAAGTTGGCATTTTCTGGCGTTCTCCTGGGAGAAGCTCTCAGCTGCCTGAGAGCGAGCAATCTCCAAGACAAATTGGGAAACACTGTCAGGAGAGTCATTACGATCAGCAGCCTGGGTGAACCACACCCTGAAACCTCCCATCTGGGTCTGGCCGTTCTCCAATAAAAGGCAAAAGCAAAACTCCCCTCAATTCCCTGTCCTGGTGGATCCATGGAGCTTAAGAGCTGAATAGACCTCATGGTCAGGCACTGTGCCTGCACAGTGTGTTTCCCCTCAAGGAGATATCCAAGTCTGTTCAGCAACCCCCTGTCTTGCCTAAGAGGTGTCTGATGGAGAGGTGGCAATAGAGAGCTGAGGGCCTCAGGACACAGCCTCCACCCTGTCTCCTCCCGGGCTCTTGGGATCTGTTCCAGTCACCTATCGCACTGAGTGCCAAAAACAAGTGCTTGACTCTGCATTTGACTTTGTTTGGCTTCAGCTTCCAGGAACTTGTTCTTGTTATTCATCTCCCTGCTAGATTACAGAGCCCTTCAGTACACACTAATTTCTCCCCAGGAAAATATTTTTACAATGCAGTCAAGTTCTCTCCTATTTCCTAAGCACACTGAGCTCTTTGAGTCTCTGCAAGGAAGGAATTTTCTCCAGCCTTCAAATAATCCTGGTGACCTCTGCCCTTTTTGGGGTATTTCAACTACTACTGAGGACGTGCTAGAGTCCTGCCCCAGATCCAATGTTTTAGTATCAGGCTTGCCAGTGTTGTGATCATACAAATGATTCCCCTTTCCATTTCCCAATTTCCCTTTTTATGGAGTCAAGGATCACATCTACCTCTTTTGCCACTGCATTCTGCTGTGAGCTCCCATCAGCACACCTCCCAGAATCCTTGCCAAAGTCCTCCACCCATCTAGTCCTCCATCTAGTCTTATCTCAGGGGGATGATGTGGCCTGTGCCTCTGTCTTGCTCAGACAGTCCACGTTCACATGCTACTTCTCCAGCTTGAAGCCACCACCTTGCGGGATAGGGGACTCTACTCAGCATGTGTCAGGCTCTGAGTCCATGACACCAAGAGTGGGGACAAGGGATGGACACAGTGCTGACTCCTGGGTGCTCTCCTTCTCTCCTGGCAGGTCTCACACTGTGCCTCAAAAAGCAGGTCCACTGGCATGTGATCGGGTTGGGCACTGGGCCAGAAGTCCACTCCATCTTCTTCGAAGCCCACACATTCCTGGTGAGAAGCCACCGTCTCAGCAGCCTAGAAATCTCCCCTGCCACATATCTCACAGCCCAGACCATGCCAGGAACAGCTGGCTGGTTTCGGATGGTCTGCCAGATACTGTCCCATCAGCAAGGTAACCTTATTCTGCAAGAGCTCGGGGGAAAAGTAGTTCAGGGGATGGCTCAGGCTCAGGGTTCTATGCAGTGCTGCAGCTCCAAAGCCCTTCCTGCTCCATAGTGTTACATCCACGTGCAATCTGGCCTGTGGCCAGGATGGCATAGGTTGACCCATGTGATGGCCCATGTGATGGCCCATTTGATGGGGACAGTAGTGGAGAGGACATCTCCCAAGCAGAGCCTGGGGGAGTGTGTGCCTGTGCTGGCATATCAATGTGACCCTTTCTGCTCGGCTTGTCTGAACCCAGCTGGCATGGAGGCTATTGTGAAGGTGGAGGAGTGTCTGGAGGAGCGCCTGATGAAGATGGGGAAGCTGTCAGACGAGCCAGAGGATGTGGATTACCCTGAAGAAGATGAGGAAACTTATCATGTGATCCAAGTGCGCTCTTTTGCCAAAGAGAAGCCTGTGACCTGGACTCACTACATCGCGGCTGAGGAAATGGACTGGGACTATGCCCCTGTGAAGCCAGTGTCTCTGGACAGGTGAGAGTGGGCATGTGTGCCCATGAGGCTGCTCCTTGAGGCAGCCCTGCCAGCTCTTCCTCTTTTCCCCAGAAATTTATTTTCCTTCTGCCCAACCTGGACAGTTTTGTTCTTCCTTATTAACACTAACAGTATGGATGCAGGGCAAGGATGGTCTTGGGGAGGCCATGGGAAGGCAGGACCTGGCTTTGCTCCATTTTACCAAATGCGCCGCAGAGGTATTTGTTGCCAGGCATTTGTCTCTCTGTCACCCAGGTCTCTGGGGTCAGGCCCTTCTGAGCAGGCAGCAATGCCTGGTGACCCTTCTCACTCTCCAGCCAGGAGGCCCTGCATAGCCAGGACATGTGCCTGCAGCTCCAGAGTGTGGGTCTCCTTGCCCTGTCTGGAAGGACCTGCTCTAGATGGCAGAGGCAATTAGCCCCTGCTGCTGCCCCACTCTTGGAGGGAGAGGTGATGCAAGTGTGATATCTCAGCAGAAGCACCTTAGTCAGCACTGCATGGCGATGACACTTGTCACCAGTCCCAACGTCACTCTGCTGACATAGGCTGTGTGGGCAGGGGCTGGCTTGGTAGTGGGGTCACCGGGTTCTGCACTAGATGGGGATCCCAGCCAGCAGCCTCTGGAGCAAGGCATGAGGGGCAGAAATCCTCACCTGCAGCCCCTTGCAGGGTAAGCCAGAGGAGGCATCCTCTCCAGCTTAGGGCTGGCCTTGCTCCTGGGAAGGAGCTGGGATGATCAAGAAAAGCAGCTGCTCTCTTGCCTTATGCCTGCATACTGAGTGTGTTCCCTGACACAGGACAAGGACAACCTGCCATGCTCTCTCACAGTCACCACTTCCCTCCAAGACAGGGCTGTGTCAGCCCAAGGCTGCTACTGTGCAACCTAGTTGAAGCTTTCTCCATTAAAGAAGCACTGAATCACTTGAAACGTTATTACCCAGGATGCATATTGTGATTGCAGGGATGGGTGTCCCCACTGTGCACTGGTAGTCCCCGGGCAGCTGTGTAGGTCCTTGGATGATGGAAGGTCTTGCTCTGGTTCTGACAGCATCCCACATGTGGCTGTTTGCTCTTTCTCTGTGTTGCCTGCAGAAATGTCACAAGCCTGTTCCTGGAGGTTGGCCCTCAGCGGATTGGTTCAAAGTATAAGAAAGTGATGTTTGTGGAGTACGAGGATGCAACCTTCAAGAAGCGCAAGGTGTCAGATCAACTGGACAAGGGAATTCTGGGGCCTGTCATTAAGGGGGAGGTTGGAGACCAGTTTAAGGTAAGAGATAGATTGCTTTCCACAAAGAGGGGCTGGAAGGGGAAACTCCAAAGCTTGATGCTGTTCCTCCTAATAGCTCTTGGTTTGTGGCTAAGGTCTGACATAAGTCCTTGAGGTGCTCTATCATGTTTGGTAATGTCCAAAGTTCACCAGAAAGGCAGATGTTACTGAAAGCTAAAGCTAAATACTCTTGGTGAGATCAGCAGAGATCTACAGGATATGGCCCAGTCCCCTTTATTTGACTTCATTGCAGGCGTCTTAGGAATTGTGTGAATTAATCCATGACACATGGCATCCAGCACCTTCCTCTGAGGCAGGAGTGTCCTCTCATCCTCCACTCTTCTCCATCTGTGTGCTCTTACCATACAGTATTGGTGACTGTCGCTTGTGTCTCCCCAAGTGCCTCTACTGACCACTTGACTTGTTTGCTGCTAGAAGAAATGGGATGGTCTCCAGGAGCTTCACATTTCTGCTCCCTGCCTGGGATTCCCTGTGCAGTTGTGGGCATGGAGCTGAAAGCAATGTCTGTGGCAAAGCTCCGACAGAGCTATTTAGAGAAATAAATGAAGGGCTTCATGCAGTGAAGTGGGGAGCTCTTTGAAGCTGTTGACTGCTGTGCATATTTAGTGTCTTGGTCCTCTGAGGCCTCCTGGATTGACAGACCTGTTGTGTCTCATATGCAAAGTGAGACTAAAGACAGAAACTTTCCCTTTAATAAATCTGATATTTTCATGCCCTCCCTAAAATGGGCGCCTCACAGAAAGATGGACAGTGTAGACTAGTAGAGAAATAAATAGTCGTTTCTTCTATTCTGACTCCTGCTTTGTGGTCCCAGACATGTCTGGGTTCCTCCCCATTGGACACTGGCAGGTAACCGATCCCAGAGCGCCGCTGCCCAGCATCTCCCTCCCTGCAAGGACACTGAGGGCAGTCTTGAGGGCTCACAATGTTCAGAATGCATTAAACATTCCTGCTGGCTGTCCTCATTTCAGATTGTGTTCAGGAACCTGGCAAGCCGACCGTACAACATCTATCCTCATGGCCTCGCCAGCGTAAGGCCATACCACGCCATGAAGCCCTCTCAAGGTAAGGCAGGCCAGGAGAATTTGGGACATCACTTGGCCACTGCCATTCTTCTGGGCCAGGAGAGCTCACTGCAGCCCGTGGTAAGACTGGTTGTCCAACCATCCATCCAAGCGCCTGAGCCCTGAAATCCCAGAGATGATGATTCTTGGTTCATGTCCCCCTTGGTACCATGTAACCCTGTCTTTAAGGAGGGCTTGGATGATGACTGGAAGAAGGGGCATTGTCAACCAGGGAGCTGGGACCATGTTGTTTGGTCCATCCTGGAGGCCTCCACTTTCTGATGAGGCAGGAACCACCCTGGTGATCCTGCCTGTGTTTGCCAGTTTGCTTACAGTCTTCATTCCCTGGGCTCCCCATCCTCCCCGCTTTAATGTGGGAGGCTCATTATGATTCAGACACTCCCTCTCGCAGCCTCGCAGTTTTTGCTCTGGGGCTGTCGAGTTACCAGAACTGCTTTCATGCCCTGCCAGCACGCTCCCAGGATCACGACTTGTGCAAGGCAATCCCACATCCCACCAGGGCAAAATTGTGCCCCATCCCTCTCCCCTCCTCCTCTCTGCCCTTTTGGGTGCATCACAATGACGGGAGCAATTGCAGAGGCTGGAGAAAAGCTCCTCTGCTGCAGCAGAGGTGGCAGAACCAGGATGGCAGCCAATAAAGAGTTCAGTGAACTAGGTCAGCTTTGTGACCTGTTACTATCTAAATTAAGGTTTTCCTTCAGGAGAGTCAAAAGTGCAAAGCTGCCCATTGGCTGGCAGGACTAAAGGAGCCAAGCCACACAAGGGAGCTGGGAGCCCTGTCCCTGCCCCTCTGTCAACATCCCCCAGCCAGACATGTCTCACCAGCTTTGCCAGCAATTCAACTCTGTGAAAGCGGGTGAGCTGTGGTCCTGGAGCCACAGGGATGATGCTCTTTAAGGGAGTATAAATAAAAAGAGCTATTCTTACCCTGACTGACACATGAGCTTTGCAAACCATACAGCGGCTCAGCTGTGCACTTGGAACAGAGAAAGGTCTTTTCCTAAGGCTACGTCAGTGCAAGATCCTGATGAATACTCGGAGGATTTATTTGCATTTCAGTTTTCCTTCTGTTCCTTCCAGATCTCCTCCTTGCTTTTCTCATGGTCTAGCTGTATTTACTTAAAAATCTATCTTTCTTTGCTTTGTTTTTCACCCATTTCAGCCCTGCCCAGCTCTGTACTTTCATCTGCAAACTCCTCTAGGCAGCCTGGAGCCGAGACACAGCTGAGACTGGGCAAATTTTTCAGTTTGCGGGAGTTTGAAGGGCTTTCAAAATTAGGCATATGCCTCTCCATCCTCACCTGGTCCCAGGGGCTCCTTTTGTTCAGATCAATTTTCCATGAAAGTGCATGCTAGCAGCCAGTGTGCCATCCCAGGGTGGGTGTGGGTTTGGATAGTTTTCTATGCAACTTGTGTGGTCAGGAAACCTCCTTTCTGAGCTCTTTTAAAAAGCAGGATCACCCCTTGCAGGAGCAGCCCAGACCTAACTGATCTGCCCTTGGGCTGTGTGTTGCCAGATAAGGACGTGAAGGACATTCCTATCCCCCCTGGTCAGTCATTCACCTACAGCTGGAAGGTCACCACTGAGGATGGGCCAACGCAGGCAGATCCTCGCTGCCTCACCCGTTTCTACTACAGCTCCATTGACCCAGTCAGAGACATGGCCTCAGGCCTGATTGGCCCCCTCCTGATCTGCTTTAAGAAGTCCATGGATCAGAGGGGAAATCAGGTGGGTCCTTCCTTTGTCGCCTCAGCTGCCAGGCTGAAAGGCTGGAATAACTGTGGTGGGTGAAATATTTGGGTAAAACCAAATTTGTCTGTCCTGTTCTCTTCAACTCTACCATCAGACCCAATGCCCCTGCCTTCCCCATCCTCCCTTGCATGCTCCCTTCTCTCCAAACCTGGACCCTAACTCCTGTGAAATAGCAGTAAAATGTTCCCCATGCATCCAGGCTAAGACCTGGCAGCTACACTGGACCCCGGGGGCGCTCTGATCAGACCAGGAATAACCACTTCCCTCTCCACCTTCCAGATGATGTCAGACAAGACAAGGTTGGTGCTGTTTTCTGTTTTTGATGAGAACCGCAGCTGGTATCTGGAGGAGAACATCAGGCGGTTCTGCACTGACGCAGCCCATGTGGACACCCAGGACCCCCAGTTTTATGCCTCCAACGTGATGCACAGTGAGTGCTCAGCCAGGGGCTCCCTGCAAAGCCCTGGCAGACACAGGCTTATCCCTGCCCCAGGGAACAAGCAGGGAACATGCAGCAGCTCGGCAGCCATGGGGGAATCAGGTCCTGATGAAATGTTTCACCCCTGTTCTCTTCCAGCGATTAACGGCTTTGTGTTTGATAACTTCCAACCAAAACTCTGCCTGCATGAAGTTGTGTACTGGTATGTCCTGAGTGTTGGGGCCCAAACAAATTTCCTCTCCATCTTCTTCTCTGGAAACACATTCAAGCGCAACATGGTCTTTGAGAACGTGCTTACCCTTTTCCCGTTTTCTGGCGAAACAGTCTTCATGAGTTTGGAAAAGCCAGGTTAGTAACATGGGCTATTCTATACACCATGGGCTTGGCATCACAGCAGGGATAAGTGAGCACCTCCAGCCAGGTCTCTGGTACCCGATCACATTTTGGCAGCCCTGAGAGCAAAGGGATGTTACAACCTGCCGGAACAGCAAAGTGAGAGGCAATGATTAAATCCTTCCAAAGCTTAAAACAAAGGAATTACATTACTGTATTTTACTTCATTAATATAGGGTGCATTAAGGTCAAACATGCTGCCAAGCCAGTAAGCTGGCTGCAGTAATGTGAGCCCCGTGGACCTTACATCTGCACCCTTGGCTCCAAGCTCGGAGGTCAAGGGGAGCAGCAGTGGTATCCCTGCTGTGGGTTCAGCCACTGGTCACAGCATCCCATTTATCTCCACACCTTTGCAAGGACAGAAATAGCAGCCATGGAGAATTCCTAGGAAGGATTTGCTTCAGCGTTTGGTTTTATTTCCCCCCACTCAGCATTTTTTCCTTAGCATTTGCAAAAGCAGTACCGTTAACCATTTCCTCACTCACAGAGGAAACAGAATTTACCATGTGATTGCAAACACTGATATGATGGTCACGAGTGCTGCATCCTGAGCCAAGCTGACAGGGTTTCTAGATACCCCAGGAAGCTTTCTAAAACCCAGCCAAACATTGCCTCCGTTTGAGCTCTGATTTTTGCCTGCTGATCTGAAGCAAGCAAGCAGCTCGGCCAGCAGCAGATGACAGCTCTCTCCAGCGTCAGAGCCTGGTTATTACACACCTCTTCACCCACTCTTGGCGCCTGGAGAAGAGGCGCTCACTGCAGGGAGCAAACGCATTGGCTGGGGATGTGAACAAGAGGCAGTCTTTTCTTTCTCCTTGAGTGGGAGAGACTGTCTGGGAGAGAGGTGAATTTGACAGCACCAGTATGTGTTTGGGGGTGGATTATGGTGATTACTCTGCTGCTGGCAATAATCCTGGAGGCTCTGTGGGTTCTCAGTGCATTAACTGTTCTCACCAAGCTATTGTTGGGGCCTTGCGGGTATGTGTAGCTTGCTAAGCTCTGGCAGGAAACACCAACCCTGCTGATGCTGCTTATCAGGACTGGCTCTGATGTTGCCAGCAACCACGATGTCTTGTGAGTCCAGCTGTAAGATACTCTACAGATTATGAAAACATGAAATCACTACCATGAACCAGAGGCTGCCTGAAAATATAGGTTGCACTAGCAAGGGAGCGGCACGGGGATGGCAGCTCTTCTGACTTCCCACTGTGGTGGGCTGATGGTGTCCTCTTGTCCTCTCTTGAGACAGGCGTCTGGACGCTGGGGTGCCTGAATCCTGATTTCAGAGACCGAGGGATGCGCGCCAAGTTCACAGTCTTGCAGTGCCAGCACGAGCAATACCCTGATGGGGAAGATTATGTGGAGGAGGAGGGAGCCTTTGACTTCCAACCCAGGGGCTTCTCTAAAAGAAAGAGATGGCGCAGGCCATGTGTGAATGAGCAACTGAACAACATCACCTCTTCCAGAAACGAGACAGAGAAGCCAAGATTGTGCTTGACAGAACCCAGCCATGGGGCCTTCCTGAGCAATGGTAGGATTTCTGATTCCCCTTCCAATGGCACATCAACACTTTCAGGAACAATCCCACATCCACCTGATATTTCCATGTCTTCTCTGCCAGAGACAAACTATGAGCCAGTGCCCTATGAATCCTTCCTGAAAGATGAAGAAGAATTGTCAAAAATCATCAGCCAGGATGAAGGGCTTGGTGTTCTCCCACATGGAGAACACTTGGCGAGTGTCAGTGGAAGGGTCCATGGTACTGTGAGCTCAGAAGGTCAGCAACGGCTGCATCAAGCCACACCAGCTCCAGAAGATGCTCTGGCAGGAAAGAAGGTGACAAAAATCTCAGAGGTGCAGGAGCCAGTAAAAAGGACAATGGTCCAGTCTGGTGGTACATTAGAGATCCTGGAATCAGAGCCTCAAAAGACAACTACTCATGCAACAAGCTTGTGGGACTCAACTGCTTATGCTGCTAGAAAAGCTCCTCTTCAAGAGAACAGGACCTCATTTCACCAGAATGACCCGGAGCACAATCTGGGACTTCAAGACTTGTCTTCACAGGGTGCTGAGGACAAGTTGCTAAGAGGGGCTGATAAAATATCTTTAAATCTATACGAGTCAAAAGAGACAATCAATACAGAACCGTCTTTAAGTACTGATCATAACTCTTCCTCCACACTGGACAATCCTTCTGCATCTTCAGACAAGACAGAAGACAGCAGGACTTCTCATGCTGTGGTTCACAGTCACACCAGAGAAAGCAATTATTCATCAAATGAGCTAGATGCTAGGCTGGAAAAAAGACCTCACAAAGTGGTTTTGCAAGGCTTTTATGAGTCTTTTGAAGGGAAAAATGTTTCTTTCTCAGATCTGGGACCCAGCAAACCTGTACAAGAACAAATCTTCACAGATGAGAATAACTCCTTGCCTGCAAGAAGTGCCACAAAACAAGAAGCCAGTGAACTTGCCAAAGGCACAAGCCTTCTAGAAACCACCTTTGCACACACCAATGACCTTGAGCCTTCCAGCTATATAATGATGGAAGAGAAGGATGAATTAATCTTGGAGGCAGTGTTTCAGGATGCTACAGCTGCTAAGGAATTGCCAGAGATGGACAGTTTTGCCTTTCCTGAATCAAATGTCATGGCCAATGACACAAGGCAGTTCCCAAATGCTTTTTTAAACAGCCCTGAGCAGTTTCTGAGACACAGAGCTCCAGCCCCAAGCGTGAGTGGCCATGACTGGAGGCCTCAACAAGCCAGGTCACTGGAGAGCAGAGGCTTGATGAATGGTCTGGGTCTTCCCAACACCAGTTGGCCTGGCAGCAGGGAGCCCCTCTCTGAGGGTAATACAGCAGAGCAGGATCTGGCCAGCCAGACCCCTGAGACAGCAGTGAATAAGAAAGCCCCAAAGGCATGTGGACCTCATTCCCTTTTTTGCACCACTCACTTCAAAAAGAGGTCCCTGATATCAAGCGACACTTTGCCTAAGATGATGGTGGCCCAGCAAAGCCTGGAAGAAAAATCAAACATGGTTGAGGGGAGACTACACCTGGGCAGGGATGCTCCACAGGCTCTGCTTGGAGGTAGTGCTGACGAGATGCATCCTGAGGGGAGGCCAAGCACAGATGGGGGTGTACAGAGCAGCAGTGAGGGGGCCCAGTGCAGCAGATGCTCCTTCCTCACACGTGGAGCACTGGGGAGCGAGGCGGTGATGGCAGCAAGCAGCTCAGAAATGCAGGCTGCTCCTGGTGCTGCAGACCTGGCCTCAAACTGGGACCTGGTCTCCCTGGGAGCAGCAGGACACGCTGGGGGCTTGCGGAGCCCAGCTTTGGCCAAGTTGCAGCTGGGCAGAGGTGCTGTCAGGGGGGCTCCTGGGAGAGAGCAAGCTCAGGGGAGAAGCCAGATGGAGGAGGAGACAAACTCTGTGGAGCAGCTGGGTCAATTCATGCCTCAGCCTCAGCAGCTCAAGGCCAATGCCACAGAGGACTACATGCCTGAGAGCACATCTGGGAAAAGCCCAGAAGAAATCCCTATGAAACCAGCCTCCAAAGAGAACTATTCCTTGTCTCCAAGCAGCCCTGCTCGCAACCACAGCACTACCGAAGAAACAGCCAAATACGTGCAAGCCAGTCTGGATAGATGGCGGGTGCTTGGTGGGGAAGATGTCCTCAGAAAAACTGGGAGGAGAGAGGGCCAGGGCCTAGGAGAGCCCACGGAGGATGGGGAAAACAACAGCACATCTAGGAAAAGGAGCCATGCCCCAGAACATAGGGAGAGACCGGCTCTGAACAATGGGACCCGTTCCAGCCCCTCGAGGCCAAAGGCTGACAAGATGGACTATGACGAGTACGGTGACACAGAGCAGACCATGGAGGATTTCAACATCTATGAGGAAGAAGAGCATGACCCACGCTCCTTCCAGGGGGAGGTACGGCAATACTTCATTGCAGCGGTGGAGGTGATGTGGGAATACAGGAACCAGAGACCCCAGCACTTCCTAACAGCCATGTAAGTGTGACTGTCCCTCATGTATTCCTCCTGCACTGTGTGGCATGACTTGATGCATGAGTTGGCATGTCCTGGCAGGCAGGATCACAGGGCTATGACTGTACAACCCAGACAAGCAGCCTGGGAAGGATGCTCCCAGCACCTCCCCTCAACCTGGGGAGTTTTGTAACTCCAGCAACCTTGAGCTTCCTTGCAAGTGGGTCAGGGATGCTCTAGGCTCTGCATGACCCCTGCTCTGCAGCAGCCCTGCCATGGCTTCCCTCCCTATGGGACAGTATCACTTGACTTGCTTACCTGCCCTCACCCCAGCAGGGACCCCTGGAGCAGCAGGAGGAAGCCTTTCCAGCAGTACCGCAAGGTGGTTTTCCGAGAGTACATGGACGATTCCTTCACACAGCCCCTGCTGCGGGGAGAGCTGGACGAGCACTTGGGCATCCTCGGGCCATACATCAGGGCAGAAGTTGAAGATGTCATCATGGTGAATTGAAAGTTCCCATTTCCTATAAAACCTGAAATCCCCCCATTGCTGGCTGTGCTCAGCCAGAGGGAGTGCTGAGGTGGGCCTGCAGGCTCTGCGATGCCTGTGGGTTCACCTTCAGGGCTCGAGGGCAGGATCTGCCCTGTTGGCACCCTGCAAGGCATGTGGCACCAGGTTGGGAGGCAGAGCCACCATTCAGAGGGACCTCAGTGGCTGGAAGAATGGGCCAGCAGGAACCTCAGAGCATTCAGATGCAAAGTCCTGGACCTGAGACAGACCCAACCCCTGTAACAGCACAGCCTGAGCAGCTCCTGGGCTTCATGGGGAGCCTTTTGGGTGAAAGGATTGTAAAAAGGCTAATGAGCTAAGCGGGGTTCAGTACAGCTACTTTGGGTGCTCTATGTGAGGGCAGGCTCAGGCTTCCCTCACCACCAAAGGTCCTTCAGCACCCACCTAAGGAAGAGGTGAAAGGCTCTTCACCAGGCTCAGGCCTCGTATGCCTGGAGAAGTTGCCCAGTTTTCATTGAAATCTTCAGCAGGATGGATTCAGCACCTTTGGGCTCTAGAGACAGTAGCGTAGCTGACCTTGCTCCCATTGAGCAGGGAGAGGGCCTCATCCTGCTGACATGACTGGGATGCACTTTCCACTGGGGATCACAGTGCACAGCCACAGCTTGTGGCTCATCAGGGGGTCGCCACTGCATGGGGCCCATCTGGAGGTCTGGGCACCGGAGACATGGCTGCCTCCTTCCCACCAACGGGCTGGATCCAACCCCAGGGTCCAGGGCACTCTCAGCGCTGCACCTAGCCCCCTCCTACACTCCCTTTGCTTTGCCTTCCCTCCACTGCAGGTTACATTCAAGAACCTGGCCTCGCGGCCCTTCTCCTTCCACTCCACACTGCAAGCCTACGAGGAGACGCAGGGCGCAACACAAGGTGGAGAGGTGGTGCAGCCCGGCGAGCTCCGGAAGTACTCCTGGAAAGTCCTGCCCCAGATGGCACCCACCACGCAGGAGTTCGACTGCAAGGCCTGGGCTTACTTCTCCAACGTGGACCTGGTAGGTGGGAGCCTGCTCTGTGGGGCATCCCAAGAAGGAGAGATGGGCAGCATGCCTGGGTCCTGGCTGCAAGGTCAAGGCTTTTCTTATGGTGCTGTGCTGAAAGCAGCCTGTGGCGGTATAGATTCTCAGGTGTCTAATACAGTGATGAATGCCTGCTGGTGCTTTCTCTTCTCTTCCTTTCTCTTAATTGGGTTTTTCCCCCTTTCCCCAGTTGTACCAGCTTATGAGGCTTGTAGGGTACTAGCATTCTGCAGTCCCCTTACCCCTCTGCCAAACCTGGCTGAATTTGGCCCATGGGTTCCAATGTTAGTGGGGTAGGGACTGTTGGACAGACAGACACCACTTCTCTTGAAAGCACATGCAAACACTTGCTGCACAGCCTTTCTTAGCTAGGGTCAGAGTGGGGTTCCCCCAGTGAACCCAGCA
Source organism: Balaeniceps rex (assembly GCA_013401315.1). Lineage (NCBI taxonomy): Eukaryota > Metazoa > Chordata > Aves > Pelecaniformes > Balaenicipitidae > Balaeniceps > Balaeniceps rex. The sequence continues at coordinate 69,266 of VYZW01017063.1, forward strand.
TGTCCTTCCCACCTTGCATGTGCCATGCCTGTGCACGAGTGGGAGCCAAGCCAGGGATGCAGACAGGGCCACTGCTTTCCTCTCTGCTGTGCCGCTTGTGGGCATCAGCGCTGCCTCCCGCTCTGAGGCAAACCCTTCTTTCCTGGCTCCCTGGCAGGAGAAGGACCTGCACTCAGGCCTCATTGGGCCACTGATCATCTGCCACCGCGGCGCGCTGAGCTTTGTTTTCAGGCGGCAGCTGGCTGTGCAGGAGTTCTCTCTGCTCTTCACCATCTTTGATGAGACCAAAAGCTGGTACTTCCTGGAGAACATGGAGAGGAACTGCCGCCCTCCCTGCCGCATCCAGCAGGACAACCCTGACTTTAGGAGAAACCATTCCTTCCATGGTGAGGACCCTTGCCCTTGCCCTTTCCATCTCACAATCTATATTGGGATGGAAAAACCCTGGAGCCTGGAGCAGCTCCTGACCGCTGCCTTCCCCAGCCATCAACGGCTACGTGAGTGACACACTGCCTGGGCTGGTGATGGCGCAGCAGCAACGGGTCCGATGGCACCTACTGAACATGGGCAGCACTGAGGATATCCACTCCGTCCACTTTCATGGGCAGCTGTTCAGCGTCAGGACTAGCCAGGAGTATCGCATGGGAATCTACAACCTTTATCCCGGTGAGATGCAGTGCAGGCACTGTGCACACCCTGGCTCTGGGTCTTCATGTCCGTGCCTGTTAGAAGTGCCAAGCCTGCGGAGGGATAGCAAGGAGGGGGAATGGATCTGGAAGAGTCTGGCTCTGTGTTTGCACAGCGCTTGGCACTGTGGCATCCCACTAAAGTCAGTAACTCCCCTCTGCTTTGCTCTCCATTCCTGGCCAGGTGTCTTCGGGACAGTGGAGATGTGGCCCTCACATGCTGGGATCTGGCGGGTAGAGTGCAAAGTGGGAGAGCACCAGCAAGCTGGAATGAGTGCTCTCTTCCTCGTGTACAACCTGAGTGAGTGATCTTCTTTGTGCCCTGGCCCGCTTGCTGTCATGGCAATGGCCAGCATGTTTTTGAGCTCCCTCCCCCAATGCTCTCAGCATTTCCCCAGGCGTGACCCAAGTGGGGTCTTCTGGGTTTTCACTCTGAAAGAAAGTCACGACTTGCCACCCTACACAGCCCAGCAGAGGACAGAGTCAGGGACATGGTTGGGATGAAGGCTGGGAGACCAGCTTCATCTGCCTGCAAATATTTGCTCCCAGAGCTCTAGCTTTCCAAAACTGAGGGTCCCTGGACCTCCTGTAAAATGCACTTACCCAAGAAACTGCATGCACACACTGGTGCCTGCCCATGCTGTCAGGAAGGTACAGTCCCCAGCTGCCTAACCACATATCAAGAGGTAAACTGAGGCACAGAGTGATGGCAGGAGGCAGCAAGCGACACTGCCTGACTACAGGTTGCTCTGATAGAAACAGCCCCAAGAGCAACTGCAAAGTCCACAGGAAACCTCTGACTCCATTCATCCCAGAACACCACGTTTCTACCTCACCATAAGTCAGCACTGGGGGAAGTGGTTTGTGAGAGTAGTATTTTATCACACAGTGACAGTCTCTCTCCTCTTCCTAAAGGAGTATTAAATGTCAGCCAGAAAATGTTTTCATAAGTTAAAAATCTGCTTAAGATTTCAAATTCATATTTTCCCCAGAAGCATTTGCCATGCAGCAGAGATGCCAAGATGTGACAAGTCACTGATAATAATGGTTATTATAAAAGACAAACAGCCCTGTGCTCAGCAGACCAGAAGAGAGACACAGAGAGACAGGGCTATCAGGCAGACTTTCCTTCAGTGATGTGATATTTGTTTTTAAAAGATGCTGCCTAGCAACAAAAAGGCCCAGGAGCAAGACATGGGTATAAGGAAGAGACACTTGTCAGCATTGCTGGGAGATCAGGACATGGGAATGAGAGACTGGGGACTCAGGAACAGGAGTTTGGCAAGAGGTTGCTGTGGCTGATGCTGGGAACTCTCTGCTGCTGACATTGGGGTCAGGAGCAAGAACTTCCAGCGCCCCTAAAATTCAGGGATGGATGTGGAGGCATCTGAAACCCACCACTTGGTGTGAGACAAACAAGCCTGGGGACTCCTGGAAGCTTGAGACAACCTCCCTGAGCCTGGAGGCCTCTACCCAGCCTAGGCTTTTCCTTCAAAAGCCTTGTTATCTAATCAACTCTCCCTGGTTTTCATCCTCCTTCTCCCTGTTTGGCTGCAGACTGCCGAAACGCCCTCGGCCTGGCCTCGGGCCACATTGCAGACTCTCAGATCACAGCATCGGGGCAGTATGGTGAGTAGAGGTTGTTGCTGCAAGGAAGGCAGGTGAGGCCGGGGCAGCTTCAGCCAACACAACTCATGTGCTTGCCTGCCCAAGGCTCTGCTACACTGGGTCCCTGGCAGAATCCTTCCTTCATCCATGCCCATGTCAGCGTTCCACTTGGGACCTGCAGGTGCCTTCCCACATGTCTGGCCCATCATGTCAGTGCTCTGCCACCCTGTATGTGGCTACTAAACCCTAGGGTGATCCTCAGGCCTCATCCTGCGGATGAACTGCTCACCGCCTCGGGCTGGGCAGCGCGAGGCACCAGCAGCACCCTCATATCTGTGCGCTCTCCTCGCAGGGCAGTGGGCTCCTTACCTGGCCAGGCTGGATAACACCGGCTCCATCAATGCTTGGAGCACCGACCGCAGCAACGCCTGGATCCAGGTAAGAGGGGCCCTGTGGCTGGAGGCACCACTGAGGGCATTGCAAGGGCATGCTCGTGGCTGCTTGTGCAGAAGGACCCACATGGATGGCCAGTGTCTCCCCAGCTATGTCCTGCTATTTCCCTTGCTTCCCCTCTGGGAGGGGGCCTCTGAGATGGCAGTTGGTCTGGCCATGTTTGCTGCTGGCCTGACCCCCAGATTCATCCTCAGTGCAGCAGAGGAATCACTTGATGGTCCAGCTGCAGCATCAAATTGTGCAAAAATCCCCCAAAGACCAAGCAAGAACAGATCACCTCTCCAAACAGCTCTCCCCTGCCTTCTCCCAGCTGTTGGCTGACTTGTGCCCTTATGAACGACTGTTTAACTAGTTTCATAACCTGTGCTCAGTTACGTCATAAGGAAGCAATTTCCTGAGGTTTACAGTGCATTGCCTGAACATGGCTTGGATTTTCCATCAGAAATGAATCCCTGACTGTCGTTCTCAGGTGGACCTTTTGCATCTCATGATTATTCACAGCATAAAAACCCAAGGGGCCCGACAAAAGTTATCCAGCCTTTACATCTCCCAGTTTGTTGTCTTCTACAGCCTTGATGGGCAAAGGTGGAGGAAATACAAAGGAAATGCCACCAGCACCCAGATGGTAAGGCAAATGGGTCTTGAGGAGAGTGTCTTCCCAGAATGGGGTCTCTTGGGGTGATGAGGGCTAGGGAGCTCTGTACACAAGGCAGAGATCTCCTGAGCCCCTGAGATATTTGATTAGGGCAGGAACAGTGAGCAGTCACTGCTAGGATGACTGAATCGCAGATCACAGATCTGCACGGGACTTGCTGTCTGTGTCTGTCTCATTTTAAAATTACTGAGCTATTTCTTTCGACGATCCCAGGTGGCTGTGAGATCCACCGCTTAACGTTATGTTGCATGTTACTTAGAGCTAGGCATAAGATTTTGCCTGAGTATCTTTTATGACCCCAAAGGCAAATTTGGCTTTCTAAAAACATTGTGCAGATGCAGATGATTTGGAGGATCTCTGCTTATTAGAAAAAAACACAACCTAAATATGCATAAGCTGATCGTTCCAGCAGGAGAAGAAAAGTATCCATAAAAGCCTCCATCATGTACACCAGCTGTGGCCAAAACTTTTCCCAGGTTCAGAATTCCCAGGACTGACTTTTTTTTTCTTTTTTTTTCTCCCCTCTGTTTGGTGAAAATATAAAACCATGTTCATTTGCACAGACCCTAAGTTTCTCCTCCTCCTGTTTCTCAGTGCTTCACCCTGATTTGGCCTATTCATACTTCTTTGGTCTGAATCACATCTCAAATCATTTCCCTGAGCTGCCGTTCTCTTGTAAGGATGATGATAAGATACAGAAGTGTCAGACAGAAACGTTCTTCTCCCAATAATCCTTATCCTATCTAGCTCTCTTTCCACTGGTACAACAATCCTTTTTCTCCCTTTCCCTGCAGCTGTTCTTTGCAAATGTGGATGCAACCGGAGTGAAAGAAAATCACTTCAACCCTCCGATCATAGCCCGGTACATCCGCGTTAACCCCACTCACTACAGCATCCGAACCACACTGCGCATGGAGCTCATCGGCTGTGATCTGAACAGTACGTCCCACCTCCAGATACCAAGCACCAAAGCCGGGGCCTGATCCAGTGGGGTGCTGAGCATCAGCTCCACATGTTTCACGACTCCCCAGGCAGTTGTGGAGGGGCAAGGAGGAGGCTGGAGATGGCACTGAGATGTTGGGGGAACAAAACTGCAAAATCTCATTATGGTCTTAGAGATAGCAATACCAGAAGGAGATCATGGGACCAGCTCTCACCACCACTTTTCCTGAACCACCAGAAACCTCCAGCAGCAGCTAAGCTGATAGCTGAGGAGCTGCTGCCTCAGTCTGGGGAAGCAGGGAAGAAGCAGAGACAGACGCTATTGGCTTTTCCTCTGGTTTTGCCACTCCAAGGCGAGACTGCTCTGGCCCACAGTGTGACCCGGGGCAGTGGTGCTCCGGGATCCTTTCTTTAGCTTTGCACACCAGCAGGGAGGACTCTGCAGCAGCTGCAAGCAGCAGTGGCTGTGCTGTCACCCCATGCCACAAGCCTGCCAGCCGGCTCTGAGGCAGCTGTGCACATGATCACACCCTGTGCAGGGTGTCTCCCTGCCAGGTATTCTTGTCCTTCCCGTGGAGACAGGTTCTCCTTATGTCCTGGTGGGTGCACAAATCCTTCACATTCCTCCTAGATAAAATCTCCAGGGAGAAAAGAAGGTGGGACTAGTGTCAGGTATAATTTGGCACTCCCCAGCCAGAGCCATGCTGCATACAGGGGCCCTGAGCAGTGCAGGGACCATGACACTGCAGCAAGGCACAGGAGAACCTGTAACCAGGGAAAATGCATGGAGGGCGGCTGGACCAACGAGCAGCCAGAAGGCATCTCCATGATGGGTCTGTTCCCCCTTCTGACAAGCATCGTTCCTCTCTTCCAGGCTGCTCCATGCCCCTAGGAATGGAGAACAGAGGGATCCCTGACCAGCGTGTCTCCGCATCCTCCTACAGCACCAACATCTTCTCCAGCTGGTCACCCTCCCAGGCCCGCCTGAACCTGCAGGGGAGGACCAACGCATGGAGGCCAAAGGTAGCCCATGCAAGCAGATTCCCAGGCAGGCAGCTGGGGCATGGGCAGGCTGGTGGGATCCCAGCAGGCAGGCTGGGTGCTTGCAACCTCTCCTAGCCAGGGCTGTGTGGGGAGTGTGTACAGCCACGTGCAAGCTGCCTGTACACAGGCAGGGGGGTTGCTGCACTGATGTAGCACCCAGCAGCTCCAACCAGATGCCTGGTAGGGCAGGTGAAGCTCAGGACTATGTGTAGGGCTAGCTTGGCTTCAGCTGCAACAAATGTGTCTTTCTCGTTGCTGCTGAAGGGTTGAAGGCAGTCTGTCCTTCCCCAGAGCAACAGTCCCAGTGAGTGGTTGCAGGTGGACTTTGAAGTAACCAAGAAGGTGACTGCAATCATAACCCAAGGCGCCAAAGCTGTCTTCACCCACATGTTTGTGAAGGAGTTTGCTGTCTCCAGCAGCCAGAACGGTGTGCACTGGAGCCCAGTCCTGCAGGACGGCAAGGAGAAGGTAGGCAAGAGCTACTCCACGGCCAGAGGCAGCCCATGGCCACCCCTGGGGCAGCAAGCACAGCCCTTGGCAGCAAACACACTCAGAGGATTTTTTGCAAGAGCAGTGAGCGGGGCTGTGCTTTTTCCTCCCTAAAGCATTCCCAAGTAGTGCCTGTCTGGGTTGATCGTGCCCTCAAGTCATGGGCTCACTATACCAGCAGAGGAGAGCGCACCCCTGATTTCTGTCTCCTCTCCAGATTTTCAAGGCAAACCAAGACCACACCAGCACAGTGGTGAATACCCTGGAGCCCCCCCTCTTCGCCCGCTATGTGAGGGTACACCCCCGCCAGTGGCACAACCACGTTGCCCTGCGGATAGAGTTCCTTGGCTGCGACACTCAGCAGGAGTACTGACAGCTGCGGGGCCAGAAATGGGCAGCACCGGCCCAAGGACCCGCATCCAACCGGACACTGAACTCTCACCAGGGCTGGAGCCAGCCCTCCAGGGGCCTGGCTGTCCCTGCTGCTGGGGAGAAGAAGGCCTGCATAGGTGTCACGGTGGCTGGCTTGTTTTCAGCCTCTTCCTGTCCCTCATCTACTAGATGCCATATAGTCAGACATAATGCTGAAGAATTAAACAGTAATTTTCTGGTATCTCTCTGCACTTTCTCCTCTGCTCCAGCCTTGGAGTCCCTGGGGGCTTAGTCAGCATTACCAGCAGCTAGTAATTAATTAGCCCCAGAGCTTCTCATCCTCATTTTGCACAAGCTCCTGCTGCCTGGGCACAGTCCTGGAGGAGGAGGAAGCAGCAAAGATAAGGGCTGGGGAAGGAGGCCCTGCTCCAGGCCCCAGTGTCCATTTCACAATCAGTGGGGATCAGTGGCTCAAGGGAGGCAGTGCTTGCTCAACCTGACTCAGCACTGGGCTTTGGCCCTCCACTTCCCTTCATCTCCTTCCCATAACGCTCCTGCTGCTGTGGCTGGGTGCCACCATCCTGCTTTCCATGGCTGCCTTGAGCAAGCCCTCCTTGCTCGCTCACTGGATGAGTTCTGTAGGTGCCTGTGGGTCCCAGGGGCTCTGGTGGGACGTTGACCACTGGATGAGCCTTGCCATGATCCCCAACAAGGTGTGTCATGGGCTGGAGCCATCCTTCTGCCATCAGTGGCTCTCCCCCTCCCTGGCACCCGCCTCATACAGTGGCAGATGTTTCCCCTCCCAGGAATGGCAACGAGCAGGGTGACACTGGCTCCTGCCTCATGCCTCTCATGGGGTGGGGACCTTCCAGAACAAAAGCCACCTCACAAAGGGCTGGAGCGCCTGGTGGGTTGTGGAGCAGGTGCAGGGTCATGCCTGCCGGGCAGCACTCTTCTCCTCCGCGGTGGTGGCAGCATTGTCATCACTGCCGGCTCGTCAGAGCCTGCGCAAACCCATCCCCAGAGCTGTGAGTCCTCCCTCTGTGGCGGGGGAGCCAGGCAGCCCCACAAACACCTCTGGCAGCTGGCGTGGGGTGAGAAGCAGGGTTATGAGGGGGCTTTGGAGAATGGCGGGGGTCAGCCAGGTGCTGGCCGCCATCACAATGGGATGGGCAGGGTAGGTGCACCAGCCCAGCAACAGTCAGCGATTAGCTTGTGAATTCCTATGGCACCCCATCAGTGTCAGGTAGTCTCTGCTCATACCTATAAGATATGCGGTCTGGGGCAGCTCTGAGGAGAGCTCTACTGGCAGCACCATGGGACAGTCGTGGTGGGGACCCCAGGGTGGTTGTGTGAGGAACGGCTGCTCTGAGCCACCCAGCTCCTTCCTGCCCTCAGGTGCACTGGGCTGGCTGTGGTGCATGCAGATGGTCCCCTCCACGGCCTGTGTCCAGAGGAAGCAGGGACATAAGCTGCAGATCAGCCTGGTCATGTGACCTGAACCCACACCCAGTGGAGATGAGAGGCTGATGTCTCAAATGAAGCAGGGCTGAAAAAGCCTCATGCTACTGCCAGGCTCCACATTGCTGTACAAGGAGCCTTTGCTGTGGCCCTGGCAGTGATTACATTACAGCCCCAAGCATGAGACACAATCACCCTTTGGCTTAATTACATTCTGACAATAACCAGGCACAGATGTGAGGAGAGGCTGCCTGGCAAGCACTGGCCTGAAGAGAAGAATTGGAGCCATAAGCTTCTCAAAGGGGAACAGCCCTGCCTGAGGCAGGGTAGCCTTCAGTCTGGGAGGACAAAACCTGCCACTGTGGGCCCTTCTCAAGGCAACCTTCCTCAGCTCCAAGGCAACTACATCTCTCCTGAGTGCAGTGGCCAATGCTGCACCAGGACAGCTGGCTGCAGAGGAGCATCCCAGGCATGGTGAAGGGCTTGATGGCAGAGAGAACAGAGTAGAGACATCAGCTCAGCCCTGAACAGCTGGACTGTAGACAGAGACCCACACACACTCACTAAGGAGCTGGCCCAGTCCCCCATGTTGACGTCTTTGGATAAGGGAGGACATCTGCACCCTCTGCCCACAGCTACCACTGCTGGGCCTGACCAGCTGTAGCTTAAATACCCATCAGAGTGAGGGACCAACAGGGACTGGTCAAGAGCAGGGGGGTTTGGCAACACAAAGTTGGTGAGAACCACAAGTCCACCCAGGAGGTGGCTCAGATGCAGGTGTAGTCACTCACACTGGACTGGCTGCTCTGTATGGTCCTGGCTTCTTTGCCTCTCAGGGCTGGTATGCAGCTCTGCTTGGTGAAGCAGGCACATGGTCCCTGCCTGTACCAGTGGATGCTCAGACTCATCCTGTCCCCAGAAACAGGCTGCCGTGTTATGGCACATTTGTCTGGTGACACGGGGTTAGATCAGAGAAAAAGCTGTATGCACCACAGCCCGCTCTGGTTTATTTTCAAAGAGGAAACAGGGCTGAAATCTCTGCAGGCAACTGAGCAGCCTTCACCAACCAGCCCTGAGCAACTCCAGGATGTTCTCCAGCCACCCAGGAAGCAGTGAAGGAGCTGTGCTGAGCGAGAGCACTAGGAAGGGGCTGTGGGCAGGCGGGCAGACGTGTCAGAGCCTGCCAAGCTCTGGCATCCATTACTGGAAGCATCTCTTGACATTTATCTTGGGGGGAATGGAGACCAGATGCTGTTTTCTCCCAGCGTGACACAGATCTGAGATGCACCACAGCCTCCCCCAAGCCACAGACGTTTCTGTGCAGGGGAAGGGCTGGACCAGCACAAAGCCCTCTGCCTCTCAGCCAGGGGATGGATGCCCTGCCTAGTCACCACCGTGCAAAGAGCCCTGCTGCAGCAGGGGCTGCCTGGCCAAATCCTGGACACTGGGGATCTTATTCTCTTTCATGGCTCAGCTGCTACAATTGCCTGAGCTGGGTGATCCAGTGATCATGCAGCTATCTGCTGTCTCCAGAAAGACAAAACACATCCCCGCCATCCCTTTCTAGTATAGGCCAAGCAGAGATTATTTTGTAATCCGAAGTGTGAGAGGTGTTTCAATGCTGAGCCCCAGCCAGATAAGCCATGGGCCAGGGCTGCTTCTGAATCCAGCTTCTCCCATGCTGGATGGAGAGCCCCCCAATATACAGCTCCCACCTGAGCCAGATGTGGGGGGTGTATGCAGCTGGGCAGACGGCCACCATTCTCAGAAAAAGTTGCCAGCACGTAACAGAAACGGGCAGCAGCATGCTGAAGAGAGCACCTGAGCAGGGACCTTGGCTGACAGGGGGTGAAGCGAACTCAGGAAAGCACAGCTGAATTCCCAGCTCAGCCCATGGAGCTAGGGCCAAGCTGCTCACTGCCTCCTCTGCTTCCGTTTCCCCATATGTAACCAAGAGGGAATGAACAGACTTAGACTTCCCTTTTCTGTCTGTCAGGTGTCTCTTGTCACATTTCTCCCTTCTATTATGTATTCCATGATTAACTGCAGGGCTTCTCTCTGCTCTCCGTATCTTGCCTCCTACCCCACATTGTTACCAGCCTGTTTCTAGCCCATGAATGCAAGAGGAGCCTGGAGCCAAGGCGTCCTGCCTCCAGGATGTGCTCAGGGCAGCACGTTTCAAAGCCATGCCCCATGATACTACTGTATGTCCATACTCCCGCTTCAACCCACTCTCTCCAGGAGAGGCAAGGCTTGCTCTCAATGAGTACTTCTCCTCCCGGGCTGCCTCAGCCACTGAGTAAGGATGCTCCAAAGGGCTCTGTGGATCCTTCTTGGTCAGCTGGGCAGGGCTAGGGGACATGACGGTCCAAGAAGCATCCTCCAGCCTCGTGGGCACATCTGTTGGTGCTGAATGCAGTCAGGCACCCCAGGACTTTTCTAGGCCCCTGACCTAGTCCATTATTTTCTCATCCTAATCTGATTTTACAGGCTTTCCAGGGAACGCCACAGACGAAGTCTGGGCCACAGGTCCCACTGTGCCCAGCTGCAAAACATGGCCCTCATAGCTGTCTGTCTTCTGCTCTTGGTGCTGACTGCCCTGATCTTCCACCATCACTGCAAGTCTGTTACACGATTTGGTGTACTACTTATACAGAACTTGCATAGCATTAGTAGCTAAATTTGCTGAAGCCTCAGGCCACAGGCTGTGAACTTTCACCCAGATATGCTGAACTTTTACCTAGTTAAGTAAAAGAAGGCCCAGAGCTGGTTGGAGCTGGAAGATAAGGAAGCAAGGAAGCCAACCATCGTCAGCCAACACAGCAACCTTAGAGATAAGGGAAGAAATGGCTTGCCTAGAGACAATGAAGGGGCCCAATGAAGAACGGGAAGACCCCAGACCCTAATATTACTACTGGTCAGAACTGTTGCGTGAGGAGTGGGGAACTTAGATTGTAAGAGTATGATTGCCCAGGGATTTATTTGTTCAGGGTCCCTCTTTGGAGGCACCCATCTCGAGCTGCTCTGCATAAATAAATAAATAAATAAATAAATCGCTTATTTATGCAGCAGATTAGCAACTCGTCTTCTTTGAGCAGGAACCTAGGGCCAAGCCCTGTTGACCGTGGCATAATGCCTGGCAGGTGGCGTAATTCCCTCAACAAAGCCCAAGGCCACCTTCCAGCTGGGCAGCGTGAGGCTGAGGATAGGGCAGGAAGTGGATCTGGAGCTACATGTGGATGATGCAGATGACTCCAGCCAGGTGATCCCAGTAAGTGCATGACAGCTCCTGCAGGAGAGGGACTGATGGGAAGACCCTGCCCCGAGCAGCACTGACTGCCCACTCCAGCCACCTCCGAGTAGCAGATCCACAGGTTTCTGCCTCTTAATCCCTATCCACTTGACGTATCTGCTGTGGAGAAGAAAGGGGTGGGCAGCTAGCCCCATGGGGCAGTCCTGGGCTGGAGACCACTGCAGGAACTTCAGCCCAGGGGGCTGGAGTTTTCCAGGAAGTTTCTTGGGAAGGATGAAGTTTTTCAATGCTGGAGGGGTGGGCACACTGCCCCTTGTGATCTGGGGGCTCCTTGTCCACCCTGTTGGCCTCAGCCTGCAGCAGACAAGGCACCCAGCAGCCCTGACCGGGGAACGCTCTTTGTGCTGCCCCAAATGACTCTCTCATCCTCTGTGTACATGGGTGCACGACCAGGCTCACTCCTCCACTTGCTGTGCACACAAGTAAAACCAGTTTGCACAGAGGGCAATGGCTTTGTCCTGGGGCTGAAATTCCTTATGGTGGCCCCAGAGCAAGGGAAGTGGCATGTGTGTGTGAGTGAGAGAGGCTGGATGCTGCACATCAGCACAGGGAAGAAGGCCTGGCCCTGCCTCAAAATACACTCAGATCCAAGAAAAAGGAGGGTTTCTAGTGTCTCTCTGCCTTCCCCAGCAGAGAGTTTTGCTGCAAGACTCAGCTTCTGGGATCAGAGGGATTCGGTTTTGGCAGCATCAGGCGTGTGAAATCTGAGTCAGGATTGAACATCCCCAGGTCTGCCACTAGCAAACACCCTGAGGCGAGCAGCCCTGACCACCGCCTGTCCCACAAAGACCCCTTGGGAGTGCGGGCCCTGGCTCACATCCCTCTCCCATCACTTCCTCGCAGTCACTAGGACACGTCTCTTCCGTAGGCATGCGCTGGTCCTGGCTGGCAGACTATCTGAGCGACGTGTGGTCTCAACTCTACGAGAACTTCCCACGTGCACTCCTGTACGTCCTCCCCGTCACCCTGCTGCTCCTCTGCTGCCTCACATACATGTGTGCGTCACCTGCCATCCAGTGGTCCCTTCCTCTGGGGCAGTTTTGCTCCTCTGGGTCGTGCTGTCTGGGTCATAGCTCCGAAATTCTCACTGTCATGAGCAAGACGTGGCAGCAAAGAGATGCACCTCTGGCCACCTGTGTAAGATGCATCGGGAGAAGATTTACAAGGGAAGATGCTGACTGAAAGCTAGTCCCCAGTCTATGAGGCCATAGTTAAAAGTAAGTTAAAAAAAAGCAGATAGGGCCCCAGAGCACAAAGCTTATATCAGAACTTTCCCCGAGTTTCCAGATCAGGGCGTCTGCTTAAGAAGTAAGCTTTCTGGCTCCATTTGCGTACAAAAATGATGCATTCCCGGTTACACGGTGTGAATTCCCCTGTGGCATGTGTTGGGGGCAGACCCCCAGCACCTTTCCTGCCTCTGAGCACCCACCTCGTGAGGGTCAGGGCTGGGCTGCCTTGCTGCAGCAGGGCTCTCTCCTCGCTTCCTCCCCAGGCTGTGCTGCTAGGGCTCTTTCCTCCTGGCAGCATTAGAGCAGCTGCCGGAGCCGGTCGCATCAGTGCCTACAGCTCCCACACCTCCTCTTCCCCACGTCTCACAGCACTCTGGGCTTTCTGATAGCCCAGTGCCCCATCCGTTCCACTTCTGGAACCGCCCCCACCGCCGGGCGCCGGCTGCTCGGCACGGACCGGAGCCGCCGGGTGGGGCCCGGCGAGGGCGCAGCACCCGTGCGGCGGCGCTACCCGCGGGGCCGGCC